>VZTO01003693.1:46075-90624 GCA_013400615.1 Syrrhaptes paradoxus
TCTGAAAAATACTTGTCTCTTAATAGCAAGTTTAATAGCCTTGCATTCCTTTTCTGATCCCCAAGCACAAGCTGGATCACTGGTTAACTATCATCCGCTGCCTGGCCCGGCAATGTATATGTTTTTTTTTTTTTCTTCCTTGTTAGCTAGTTGACCAAAAGTGAAATTGGCCAATGCAAGCTGCTGTGCATCTGCAGACACGCAGCAGCAATATCCTACTGTATGGGCAGCAAGCAAAGACAGCAATGCTAAGAATTTAAGGAAGAGCCACAGTCTGCCAGCTACTTCAGCCACTGAGTTTGTCGAATACTTTCAGAGGAGCACTGAAGCAGGACTACACTGGCTGAGGCAGCAAAGCTTTTCCTACGAGAGCTTCTCTGTCATTTGTCCTTGGGATGGATGCTACCAGAAAGAGTTTAGGCTGCATTCCTGAGAAGGAAAGGAAACAAAAATGACTTCAGGAATTTCTTTGAAAAACCCTTCCTTCAATCTGCATGAAAATTTTAATGTAAACTGACCATATCACAGGGCATTTGAGGCAATACAACAACTTCTCAATGCTTCAACAACACTACAACTATTCAATTCCTTGCCAAGAGACACTCAACCTATGTACAGATGTGCTGTAAACAGACCCCTATACAAAGTCAAGATATGCATCACAGGCTTGACAAGCTCACATGGGCTCTTTCTTTAAGGACATTTTAAATGTTTTTTTCCCACATGGCCTAATGAGGCTGTGATGAAAGCATTCACCCTACAGTGAAAATTATATGTGACCCTTAATCCTCCAGAGCTTTTTATTTCCCAAGCATTATTTTGCAAGCCTCATAGACATTGCCATCCTATGGCATTATTATAGTGTTAAAAGTTTGGGGATTTAGTTTTACGTGAACAGATACTCAGCATTACATTCTCAGCATCCATTTCGGTCACTGGGGAACTTTTCAACAAGTTTATGATACAGACAAATCCCAACAAAACTGTGCACTATAAAGCATTAACTGCAAGATACCTGTTTTAGTTTCTGTTTCCTCAGTGTGGATGATCACAAGTCTTTCCTTCTCCTCTGATGGGGCTACAGTGGATTCACTCTTCGCGCTATGGATAGGGCTGGGTGATGCAAGACTGCAGAGGGAAGGAGAAACAGTTACTTCTAGTGCTGATCAACATCATTCCCATCTAAGAGAAATATGAATATGCAAACAGGCTTGTTGAAACGAAGAATTATCTGCATACTAGAGAAGCCATTAACAAACCAAACCAGGCAGGGAACTTTTCTGTCAGTCCACATCAGTGTCGTAGCAGCACAGCGTGTCTCTTCGTTGTCCTTAGGAGAATGCAAGTTTGAGGCTGCCACCACAAAATCCACATACACTCAGACAGGGTTAAAACCACACTGTACTGAAGGTCTGCTCAGAAACTATTTACTGCAAGCTGAACAAAAAGACACCCTGGCTTACTTCATCTCTTGCTTCAGCTTTCAAAAACACCACTTCACTAACTTGCAATTCCAAGAGCAAATTTTTTTCAAAGTCAGGTATCACTCCCTCATGTTCTTAGGTTAAAACTTCTTGAAAACACCCACATATTTTCATTGGAGCCATCTCAGCTGACTGTGAGGTTCACACAATCTTTTTTTCAGAAATTCTTCCTAAACGCATCACCCAGACAACATCAAAAGGTGCCTGAAGCTCACTGACCCATTCAGTGTACCTCCAAAGTCACAGGAACTAATCCTTGCAAGCGTGAGAAGGAGTTAATTTTTCATTCTCTCCAACACAGAAACAAATGCCAGAGAACAAAAAAGAAAACAGTGTGGAAATAATAGAATAGGTTTAGAGAAATAAGAGGCTTCAACAGGTCGCCTTCTGCATTTTCCCAGCACTGCTGCTGCGTATTCCACAGCTCCCACAGCACCAGAAAAGCCTTGCAATAGAGATGGAAATGACTTGCTAGCCACTCCCATCTGGTCCTCTCCCACAGCCAGTGCTGGCCTACTTCTCATCTGTATTACAGACCTTCGAGCAGTCGAGTTGGAATGGTCCAGACTAAAACTGTCACCATGTTAAGGGAAAAGATGAATGCAGCTTACTACGTGAATAACCAGCTTCTAATGGACATCTTCAACAGCTACAGTACCTGTTCTTTCCTGCTCAAACAAGGTGTGCATGATTATTAAAGGGGTCCAGGCCACCTGGCTTTGCTCAAGGATTTACCTGCAGGAAGGCTAACTCCCTTATAGCACTCCCTGATCAGGCACATTTTGTATAGAAGATGTACAGCCAGCCCCCTGCTCCTGCCTGGTCACTGAGTGGGTGTACAGCATAACATTAAAATAATTGTTTGGGAGCCCAGAGTACTACTAGGTTTGTATTATATAATAAGGGTCAGAGAAAAGGATGAAACTGTCCAACAGCACAGGTACAAACAAGAAGCCCAGCTGATCTAACATGTCCAGTAACTCAGAAGTATTTTACTTCCTTTTAGGAAGAGATCTTGATATTCCCCCCACATATTCTCAGCTGATACTCTGAATGTGCCATCATCCTGATAAGGCCACTGAGAAAGGCATTGCTGGTTCTCATCCATGGAAAAGATGAGAGAATGAGAGCTGCCCTAGAAAAGCAGTATTGGCAACTGTCATGTGAGAAGGTGGTGAAACTGAGGGATGGGCAAGAGCAGGCAACTGGAAAGAAGAACAAGTAGGACAGAAAACAAGGGGATACAGAGCCTGAAAATATCATTGCCCTCTTCCAAAGTCTGCTCCTCTCAGCCCTGGATCCTCAGCCCAAAGCAAATACAAAAGACTGCAGCTCCGGCAGGGATGGGGTTAAGTGGTCACTACAGGTCTCTACAACATAGACAGTTTTACAGAAAATGGCACAAACATTCCTATGTCCGCAGTCCCCTTTCCAGGCAGTTGCCCTATTTTAGAAGGCCAGTGGGTTCACACAGCATCAGTCACCACCTCTCAAACCATACCAACCCGCCAAAGAGCCACTGAGATGTACTCAGATGAAGCAGTAGCAACGGCTGGGTTGCCTCATACATTATGCCATCAAGTTAATGCTGGAAATATTTCCATGGTGTTTGTATCAGTCACCAAACCTGTCAGAGTATGAAATATCCACTGATGTAATTTTGTCTTTAAAGCACATAACAATTCATGATTAAAACATGCCAAAATAAACAGCTTCAATTTCCCAGCACTTAAGCCATATCCTTGCTCCACTGAGTCCCCAAGTTGCCAGCACCTGCACAGTCAAGCCATTAGGCAACAGCCCCTATAATAAGCCTGAATTCTCATAATTTTAATAAACACCCCATCCCTGCTGTTTCAAATGACAACGGCAACAATCGCTCACCATTTGACCTGCTTCCCTCCCATGGTCCCACTTTAACCTTTCGCCTCATAGGATCCGTTTCCCGGGGAGCCTCGGGATCCTGGCTACAGGCATGCCTTGTCCTTTCACGGGCTCAGAATTCAGTGCAGAAGACACCAGCTCCTGTCAAACTACCGGAGAAATATTTGCAAGCCAGACCGCTTCATATAAACTGAAGGATTCACAGCAGAAACAAACAAACAAAAAAACCCTCGAGGTCTTTGCAAGAGAGTCGGACGGCAGATCAGCAGCCCCCATACATATTTAATTCCAGAGTCAGGGAATTCCACAGCCTGGGTTTTGCTTTTGCTGGTTTTCTGCTCGGGTTATTTTTCTCTTGCTGCTGCATTTTGGTCAGCCACACACCCAGTTGTTGTCATCACAAGGACTGCAAGCTGGATTGCCAGTGCTGTTTCTCGTCCCATTCTGCCCTCTTTAGACTCCCAGCACCTGCTGCAGATGCCAACAAACAGCCAAGAGAAGGTGCTCCCGCAAGCAGTGGGTTCCCCGCTCTTCCAGCCTTGGATGCAGCCTCAGAAGGCGGCATGCGGCACTTCCAGCCCTGTGCACAGCTCCCTCTTCTATCTCCAGCTCCCTCCCTCCTGCTGTCACACAGGCTGTGCAAGGCAGAGCCTTTTCTCCGAGATGCCTGGCTCCGAGTGGGGGAGGGAAAGCTGGTAGAAGGGGAGGGGAAAGGGAGATGGATGGGTGAGGGGCTCGGTGGCCTGGGAATCCATCTGATTTGGGCAAATTTTCCATGAATCATTTCAATTGCCTTTGCTTATTAGAGCTTTCGTCTCTGGGAATTCTGTTATTCAGGCTGTGAGCTCTCTTATTGAGGAGTTAATGCAAAAATGAGCTGATGCTGGGCAGGGGATGCTGCACTGGGACAGATACAACAGCAGCACAATTAGATGAAGGGGGGTGGCTGCAGTTAATAACCACATCTCTCACTAATAAAAAAAAGTGGCTTGTTTCTCCCAGCCAGTTCTCATAACTAAGTTAGTGCATTTTCTCTCTGGAACAAAAAACAATCATCCTGTTTCCATCATGAAGCCTGGCGTCAGCAGAAAACGTCCCCAGGAGCAGGTGGTCAAATTGCTCCCCACTTCTTTGGGTAGATCACTGATCACTTAAGTAAAGATACTCATCACATTATGGCCTATCACCAATTGTATCACCATTACCATGTGGTAGGAGAACTCATGACATTACGGGAAAACACAAAAGACAACACAAAGTGATTTAGGATGTGCAGTGAAGTTTTCAACTCACCATCAATATATATATATATATACACATAAATTACATATGAGCAAACAGCAGCTGTCCGACAATCCATTACAGAGTAGAAGAGCACACATAAAATACTACAGCTTAAACTGAAGAATGAGTGGAGGGAGCAGCGTGTTTCATGTTCTGTCCTACTGGGATCACGGTGCAAGAATCAACACTGAAGTCCTGTGACATTAGCCTTGAAATTCTGTTGCCAAGACCAGAATTTTTACATCTCCCCTGGAACGACAGCTCCGAAAGCACACTCTACTGACATCATGTGGAGACAGTGATCTAGTACTGGCTCACATGGTGCTCCCACACTCTTCCAAATGTTTATGTCTGTATTCATAAACACAAACGTGACCTCACAATGACACACAGAAAATTTTGGGGTTAAGTACAAACTATTGTATTTTTTTTTCTCTGTTGGGCCAAGTGACCTTAATTCTCAGGTACACAGAGGCCTCTTTGGAGCATCAAGAGCGGCTTGAGGAATCCTGTGGAGCCATCGTGCCTGCTGAGAAACTGTCAGGGGCAACGAGAACGAACGTCCCCACTCCTGTACAAACCAGGGCAGGGAGAGGCCAGTTGAGGCACTCTCAGGGAGCAACCCAGGCAGGACAAGAAGACAACAGAGTCAGGGCTTACACAGGGAATAAGAAACTGTAAATCAAAGAGAGCTGCAGCTACATTCATGCAGCTCTGCCCTTAGTCTGTTCCAGAAGAGATTAAATGGAGCAAAGCATCATATCTGGAGGGAGATGTAGCATGTTCAGTTGCACAGGCTTTTGTCTTTAAGCTAGTTTCTTGTCCTTCACTAGGAGCTATCGACACTGGATCAGCTCTGCCATTGTAGTAGTTTTTATTCAAAAGCCCCTTCAACTACACTGTCTCTCCTATATCCATGAAAACAAACAGCACAGCCNAGGCTAGTTGAGGCACTCTCAGGGAGCAGCCCAGGCAGGACAAGATGACAACAAAGCAGAGTCGGGGCTTACACAGGGAATAAGAAACTGTAAATCAAAGAGAGCTGCAGCTACATTCATGCAGCTCTGCCCTTAGTCTGTTCCAGAAGAGATTAAATGGAGCAAAGCATCATATCTGGAGGGAGATGTAGCATCTTCAGTTGCACAGGCTTTTGTCTTTAAGCTAGTTTCTTGTCCTTCACTAGGAGCTATCGACACTGGATCAGCTCTGCCACTGTAGTAGTTTTTATTCAAAAGCCCCTTCAACTACACTGTCTCTCCTATATCCATGAAAACAAACAGCACAGCCACGTGTCTTCCCTCTCCCCTCCACTGCTCCAGTAAATTGGGTATCACCCTGGTTTCTGAGGCTTCATTCTCCAGATCAGGCAGGAGACTCTATACTGCCTGATACATCTATCAAAGCTAACCAGAGTGCAGTGATAAGAAAGGGCACTTTAGAGAATGTCAGACAAGGGGACACATCCTGACACTAAAGTTCCTTACCTGGAAGAGTGGGACTCCAGTGGCATGTTCTGCTGCCCTTCGTACTGCTGCACCAGTGCCCGGACACTCCAGTAGGGGTTTTCAATCTCCTCATCCATGTTGCTATTTCTGGAGATAATAATCATAGAATGAGGGAAACCTCACCTGACAGAAGCAGAAATTCTTCCGGTCACCAAGAAAGAGGGTAGAAAAGCTAAGGAAAGGAAGGCAAGAAGGAGGCACCAGCTAGAAAACTGCCAATTAAGAAAGTTCTCTTAAAAAGGAGGTCTGTCCCATCTTCTTGGTGCGAGGGAAACATAGGAAACAGGCCCTCCCCTTTTAAACTTGGCCCTAATTCTGTGACTATAAAACTACAAAAGCTCTAGGAAGGCAAGGAATGCATTTGCAAACAGCGCAAGGACGGGCTTTTCTGAAGAACTCCTGGCTCAAGGCCTTTGCAAGAGAAACCTTTAATTTTTCAGAACATACCATTTCAACCTCATTTCCAAACTGCTTCATGGGTGCTCCCCTGAGCCAATATCAGATGAGCAAATGACCTTCAGCTGTGTAAATTAAACCCTCAATAGACCACCATCTGGCTTCCATTTAAATGTCATTACTATTATTATTATAAGCCACATAGCACCTTTAGCAAGTGTTAAATGTGCTTTTCCCAATTACACATTCCTGCTGTACATGGATCATCTCCGGGTGTTATCACAGCGCTCCTCTGCTTACATGGTATGTTGCATCAGCCGATTAGTAGCACCCAACTGCACCTGCCTAGGTAGTAGTAAGCTTAACATCGGGGCAAACAAATGTAGAAGTCAGAACAGACTTGTGCAACAGGCTCAGTGCCTTAATTCTGGAATTAGGCATAATTATCTGTAATTGATATCTGTAGTTAAAGACCTTAAATGGAAAAATGAGGCAGCAGAGTTCCCTCTGGCTTGGCCATAAAGAATTGTTCTTTTCCAATCAGGTAACAGAGATCCAGTGGTTATTTTGCTATAAAACCTGAAAAGAACCTGGGATACCTGCAGTATTCACCATCAGGCAGCCAGGCTAGGTCAGGATTCCCCTTTGTGAGGCCACTATCTGGGTTTCAGTGAGACAGCAGCAGTTTGTCTCTGTTTGCACAACAGGAGAGCTACCTTACACCAGGAATTATCACATAACCAGGGAAAAATCCTTACCTCTGTCTGTGCCGGAAAACATCCCGTCCGGATTGCAAGACATCTTGACGAACATCTGCCAGAGCAGCCACCGCCCCTTGAGCCACGGCAGCAGCTGAGCGAGGCTTGTAATTGGCAGCGGATGCTGACACGCTCTTCCCCACTGTGCCAGCAGGGCTATGGTTCATCGCTCTCCCAGAGCCTGGTTTGAAATGGGCAGCTAAGGCCAGGATCAGCCTCATGATAGATTTCAAGTTCCCATCAACAATATCTGCAAAATGCAAATAAAGAGTACCGCTGTACTAGCAATCACTTCAATTAGCACATAGAATTTGCCTTTTTTTAATACTCAAGACCAGAGAACAGCAACGTATTTCTTTAGCAATAGCATCCTGTGTCATAGACTGTTTGTAGCGCCCTGCCAATGTTAACACCGAGCACAGTGATCACGTTCCCTCTCCCAGTACAGTCAGGAAACAGTAGGGGTCAGGGACTTTCTTCTGCCCCATCAATCTGTGGGCACACACCAGCAATCCTTGGGATATCTGAGTACACCATGCCACAGACGTGATCTTGCGTATTGGGTCTCCTCCCTATTTACAGCCCATGTGAAACAGTATCACGGGCTTCCAGTGGACCAGAAAGACTTTTCCCATGCCTGATTTCACAGCAGCAGGTTTATATGTCCTTTTAGTGAAAGATTCCGAGTCTGCATTCCTCGTTACACCATTACTTGATCTTCTGACTGGTCAGGAGCCAAAGAACCTTTGTTTCGATACACCGTGATGCTACCAAAAGCAGGCAAGAATGTAGTATCATTTAACCCCAAACCTGTTCCTAAACCACAGGAGGGAAAAAACAAAACTCCTCCACAAACCAATACAATATCTGTTTGATTTGAAACAAAGAGAGAAACAGGTCTTCAACAGATCGAATCACCTGTGGTGAGAGCCAGGGGCACACACCTTTTGCTGATGTCTGATGCATGCGGATCTTTTTTGATGCCACAAACTGTAAGACTTTCTCCACATTTTCCCTCATCTCCTGCTGGCTGGTGGGGTTGACCTGAATGCCATTCAGCTTCTCACCAGCTAAAGGAGCAAAAAAAAACTTTATTAGAGAAGAACTGAACTTCAACAGAATTGCATTTATGATTTGTTTTCCGATTGTTTTCTTTTAAAGTCACTTATTCCCCCCCTGCAAGCTCTGACACCATCATTAACATCTGTCAGTATGCCTGACAGATGTCAGAGCCGAGGCCAGCCTCCTCTACACAAGATCTAAAACCGCAAGATGAAAAATAGTGCCATATGGCATCACTGACCTACAATCTCAATGAGCAAAGCAAGAACGACTCCATCTCGGAGATCTTGTCTCAGGTCTTGGACTGGCTTTATTGTTGGCTTCTTCCTCAGCTGGGAATTCACCCAGGCCACATACGCCTGTAGCTGTTGCTGAAAATAGAAAACAAAACATTTGCACATCATTGCCATTTCAGGGGGAATTGCATCACTCTCATGTTTCTCTCCCATCTTCATGGATCTCATTGTATTTTACCCTGGAAAACAAACACCATTGGTCCCATCCCGAAGCCTGCTGAGCACTAACTGACCTCACTGCACACTGCGGTGCAGCTCACTCCATGCCAGGAGGGGAAGAGCAGGCAGGCAGCAGGACAGGGCTCCTGATCTAAGCACAGAGTTGTACATTATATTTCATCTAGGTTGGTGCCAAAGCTGTCATCCCCTCATTTTTGGTGCCAGAACCAGTTCACCCACAGCTGGTAGTGTCCCATCCACATATCAAGAAAGTAGAAACCCCACAATGCAGAAGCAAGAACCCCTGTGTTATTTCTCATTAAGCTATGCCATCTACCAAAAGAAGCAATCAGGATAGATTTCCTGGAAAAGACAACAGCCTCCCTCCTTAAAATCCCAGCATGCCTCATTTGTAAGAGTTCATGCAACAGGGAGGAGACACCCTGTTGTTCAGCCCCCTTCCTCCACGTCCTTGGAGCTAAATCAGCATCTCTAATGACTCTATTTCTGTACATGGGGAAGCTGGCTTGCCACAGCGCTTAACACCTGCAAGACTTGAGACAAGGAGCACTGCCTTTCCAGCAGGTCATACTGATGCTGTTTCATACAGCTGTGCACGTTGGCACAAGAGGAAGACCAGGGAAACCGAAACGAAGGCTTCTCATCAGTGTCAAGTCCCATCTGGCATAAGCGACTGAAAGGCAAAGAACAGATTCATACGACCTTTCCCTTTCCATTCCCCTCTCAGTAGCACTTCCACAGCTAGTAGGAGTGCTGGTAATGCTAAAATCCCTTTGGGCAGCGCTGGTGTGGTACATGGAAGGTAAACAAACTGATCCATTTATGGGATTACCTCCCCTTTTCCCTAAGCTTCCCACTATTCTGCCAATGCAGCAGGTTTTAAGTCTCCATTCCATATTGTCTCAGCAATGTCAGTCAGAGTTGATGCTTTTACAGCCCATCCAAGTCACAATCTGATCACAGCTTTACTCTTCATTATCCTGACATAGGAAATCCAACTTTAATCACACCATGGTTTGGTCTGCTGGTTCAGAAAGGTGACTGGACCGGTATTCAGTCAGTTCCACTCGCTCAGCAGAGAGCTGGAGTGCAGAACAGAGGAGAGGAGCTTGAGGGACTGCCTGATGGCTTTTGAAATAAAGGAGGCAGAAGTGGCAGATCTGACGCAGGCTTGCAACAGCAGACTTGGTCCATCACATCGATGGCATCTGCATGCTCTTCTTGAGCTGTAACGGCAACGATGCACATCAGCTTCGCCTGCCCAATTTCAGAGTATTTTCTACTGAATGCAACCGAGCACTGTGGAGAATCAACAAGCCTTGACTGTCTCTCTCTCTTGCACCAGAGTATTGTATTTTAACTGATCACACCACTCTGGAGTTTTCTGCTTCTCCCTGCATTTTGGTTTGAGCTCCTGTTCATACAAATCTTAGACTTGATGGGGCTCATGCTGCTCTACTCCTGTTCCAATATTTCTTTCAAAATCAGGATTTTTCAGAAGAAAAATAGATGAACCTAGTCTAAGATTTACTATGCAGAGCACATGTTATTAGGATTATGGTGGAGTTAATCTTAATCCTATTTATGTTAACGCAGCTTTGCGTTCCAAAAAAAGGCCAGGTTTACCTGCACCTGGCAGTGGTGAGAGGAGCTCCCTTACCCAAAGGAAGTTAGAGCCCAGACTGCTTCAGCCCCTAGGCAGAGAGATCATCGTAGGGTGATATATCCAAGTCACTCTGGAAGCCTTAAAAGACTTTGCAGAGGAAAGAAGATTTTTAAAGCAAAGAACTACAGGCCACCTGCAGTGGTAAGACCTGCCCAACTTGCAGGCACCTCTGCTGGCAAATGGCACTTCAGCAAGCACAGCACCTCTCAAAGCAGGATTTTACTTTAAATCACTTGTTCAGCACATATGCTGAAGTGCCTCAGACCTACTGGCTATAGGAAAACACCTCTGGAGGTCAGGAGTATGTATCTTTGTGCTTTCAACTGACAGCCAATGGTACCCAGGAATAAAATGCCCTTCCAGGGTCAGCACATTTTTCTCAGCTGCTGTAATCCCTTACCGATAATTACAATTAAGTGTTGTTATCTAGTATTTTCTACAGGTAGAAGAAAAGGAGCAGGTCTATTGCAAATCTCCTGCCAGGTGTAGGTGTCCTTGCTGGTCTCATTTAACCAGTGCAATTCACCACCTGCTCCTCAGGGCTCCTGTTTCTACCTTCTCAGCTATCAATCAGTCCAGTGAATATAGGGAGATCACAATCCCTTGATATGTCATGTTGCAGTAGACTCCCATGACTCCGCTCATAGAGAGAGGTGACTTTTCTGCAATCATTTGATGAATTGGAATCTCTCCTTCTTGCTGGATTTAGGGAATCAGCCTGGAAGAACAACGTTCTCACACTCTTTACTCTGCTTTTCCTTTATACCCTATGGAGACTAACCAAGCACCAGGCTAACAAGGTCAATAATAATAACAGCCCTCGTGCTAGGAGGCTGTTCCCAGTATGAAAGGCGTTTAGTGTCCTGTCTGTTCAGAGCACTGAACCGAATGTCTGGAACAGGAAAGCTCAAAGGCTAGCCTAATTGCATCAGGATGTAATGTTGAACGCCTTGTATGATTTCTAAACTTTCTGACATAATTACATGGGAACTGTAATTTTCCATCCAGAGTTCCTCCAGTTTGATTTTTGTTTTTGTTTAAGAACAGCTTTGTAGAAGCAGAAAAAAGCTCACAAGCAAATAAAGTGTTTCTCTTTGCTCTCAAAGCCAGAAGACTTTTTTTTTCCTCAAAATTGCTGCTTAAATGTGACTCAGGCTGTTGAACGTATTCAGTGAAAACCACCCAATTATGCTCCATTCCAGAGACATAAAACTTTCCATACAGATGAAGTAATTCTTACCTGTGCCTATATATACTGCTATTTTATGAATTTAGTGCCGCATTTTAGAATCCATTTGGACTAGCTCAGTGGATGCAAATGTAAAATCTCTTTAACCAGCTCATGAAGCCAGTTATGCTCAGTAGCTTGTTGCAGCCTAATAATAATTAATCTTGAGTCTCCTCCCAAGAAACTGGGCCTAGGTGGGCAAATGGCAAGAAATGCATGTCAGGCAGCTTTTTATCTCTGTAGAACCCAGGAGTTATTTAATTTGTGCAGAACAAAAGCCTGATGATTCCATTTCCCCTTTTAACATCATAAACCTTTTCCTTCTGTTGAACTTTTGCCAACACACATCCTTGCTGTCAGACAGTGCCCTGCCTTGTGCCACCCATCTGCCACACAGGGGTGTTTTTTGTGAGTGGCATCTATACTCCAGATAGAAAGGAATGTAAAATAAACCTTCCTACAATGTATTCTTTTGAATCAACATCCATGCCCCAAAATGTCACTCCCATTCAAAGACAGGTTGTTGCTTTGGGGGTAATTTCTGGCATTTTCCCAAGATGTTTTAGTGCCTCTGCATTTTCCCAAGATGTTTCAGTGCCTCTGCATTTTCCCCAGTCTGGTATTTTAAGGCCCTTTCTCACACAGGCAGTGTTTCTATGCCAGTGTACAAGCAAAAAGCTGAGCCACAAGGGATCTTTTGCTGTAAACTGCCAGTACTTTGGAGCACATGATTCACCCTGAATTATCAAATGGTTCCACTACAGCCAAACAAAGTCTAAGGTCTGTCAAAACTAGTTGCACTGAGACATTCCCTGATGCTTCAGGAAAGAAAAGGAGCATTGTTCCGTATTTAGCAGAATGCAGTCACCAGCCCTGCACAGAGACAGGGAAAAGGAGCTTTGTAAAGAGACCGAGCGCACAGTATGACTGAACAGCTCTGCACATACACCTAAGAGCTTGCTAGCAACTTATTTGTGTGTGTTAAGGCACAGATTTGGAAAGTACGTCCTTGTATTTCAAGACACTAGTCACCAAAGGAGCCACCTGGCCAGAAGAGATGCTCTGTCAAAAGAACAGACACGGAATCAGCAAGGCAATACCCCAATTCACTGCTTGTGTTAAATTGAGCCTGACTTTTTATCTTGAACCTGTTTTTATACCCAAACATGAGGTTTAGCAGCCACTCACTTCCAGCCTTCTAACAGCAGAGCGCTGTGTTGGGATCAGGCACCTTAGGACCCTCTGTCCCGTTCAGGGACTTCTCTAAACAAGCACCTATGGTACAAAGAGACAGGGGAGGAAGCACAACTGGCACAGAATTACAGGGCTTCTTGCTCATTTCCACCTGTGTCTAAGATATGATATGTGTCCTTGGCAAGTCACTTAACCTCTCTGTACCGTAGGTTCTGCACTTGCAAAATTCATTTCAATTTTCCCTTTGTTATAATAGGAAGGGTGTGATGAGGCAGAGAGATCCCAGGTGAGAGGCATGAGAGTCAATCTGGTTTTGTGGTGGGAAAGGTACTTTTTTTCCACAGATGACCAGTCTGTGGGTAAAACTAGACAGCCAGGGTGGGGCTGTATCACTCATCTCTGCTCCCACTATTAATTATATTATTCATATACAGATTACTGGCTCATGCCAGCGAAGGATCTGCTGCCCAGCGAAGGATCTGCTGCCCTCGAGCACAAGAAGTGTAAGCTTGAACTAAAGCAATACATCTGCTAGCTAAAAGTGAGACCAAGATACTCTGTGGAGGAGGGGATGGAGTATTCACACAGTTAGGCAGAGCAATTAAAGCAGACCTGTAGCTGCTGTGAAGCTGTGAGGCTCAAGTTTCATACTCCGTTTGTTTTCCCTGTGATGGCTGGGGCTGTTAAGCCCAGGAGGGATGTTCATTTCCCGTGAAGAATAGAGCACGGAGGCAGAACGGTCAGGTAGGGGCTGAGCTTTGCAAAGGTGAGGAACCGTTAAACACAAACAAAAATATGCTATACACTCTCAGAAAAAATAAAACACACCAAGAGACTATCCTGCTATTTTTTTTTTTGCCAGAAAGCAAATAGCAGACACTGGTTTCGGCACAAGCCCCCGCAATTTTCCATCCTTTTCAGCTTACAGACAGGAAATCATGCTCCAGCATGGTCTGCAGGATGCACAGCCAGGCATCTTGTACCGAGTCCATAAAAAGTCCAGCAGAACTCATTTTTTATGCACCCTAAAGAGGGAAGCTAACAGCAATCTGCACTCCCCATGCAGTTACAGGATTCCTATCTCTGGAATTTCTTGGTACTTCTCACTCCTTATTTTATGATTTATTAGTCTCCCTAACAGCAGAACAAGCAAATAAAGAACACTTCTAAAATTATATTTTCCTGACCAAGATGAATTTCAGTCCCCTAGAGATTCAACGCACAGAACAAGATTGTGAAAAAGCCAGCCCGCTCTTCGTCGGCCTCTCCCAAGAAATGTGTGTCCACAAAGCAGATTTACAGGCTTTCCGACAGCCTTCAGACATACAGACTTTATATACTCAGGAGAGGAGTCAGTTATGTAAAATAAACTGTGCTCCATAACCTTGCTGCAGTTTCTATTATTCACTGCTAAAACAGTAAAGCGCTGCGAAGAGAATAAAAACTCCCAGCTAAAAACACCATCTGTAAAACAGCCACAAACTCTTAAAAAAAAAAACTATTGCTGATTTGCAGATCCCTGGCTGAGCTGCCCAGTATCCCCTTCTGTTAGTAAACACCTCTCCTGCCTTGAAATCTTGCTCGTTTTCCTCCTCCTCTGTTCCTCAAAGTACCCAAAGCACTGGGAGACATAACAGCTCCTGAGAGATGCCACACAAAAGCATGCTGCCTTGCCCCGGCAAGGTCTGTGTGAGCCTTGGGACATGCATTTACCTCCGTGAAGCCCTCCTGAAGAATATCCAGTAAATTCCCCCTGGCCAAACAAGCGAGCATTCTCCACGAGCCCACCGGTGGGCGAGGGTCTCAGAGGACACAGGGCAGATCCTCCAGCTCTGGGCACAACCTCTTCCTCCGCCTCCCAAAGACAAAGAGTTGGAGCTCATCAGGAACCGCGTTCATGGTCCCATATGTGCAGCCCGCGACTGCACGCAGATAGTTGAGCCAAAGTCAAGGCTTGCACTGGGCATGCTCGAGAGGGAGCTGCTGGGGGAGCAGCGGGAGAGATGTCGGATGGTTCCTATAGAAACGCTTCAGCTTACAAGATGCAGGCCCAGGATTGAGTTAGGGAAACATCTGAAACCCATTTCCAGCCGTCGTATTCGCACAAATCCTGCTGCGTAAAAGAGATTTTCAAACCTACCAAACAGAGCAAGCCCTGCATGGTCGGTGGGAGGGAGAGAAACAAAGAACGGCAAATAGCAGACGGCTGGCTTAGCTAGAAAAGCAAAAGGAAGGTTGTAAGAGCCACCAGCTCTGTCAGCAATCGTTCTGCAGCCCCAAAGAAACAGCAGCACTGTCAGCAACCTGGCAGAGATAGGAAGAGGCAAACCAGGTCACAGCACAGCTAGTAACATTTGCACGTTCTCAGCCCTGCTTTAGTTGCCCTGGCAATGAAGTTGAAAGAAAAAAAAAGGCAGAAAACTTTCAAAGTCGAATTAAATACAATCCCTGGCAAATTTTCTAAATCAATAATAACTGCATTCATTCCAGAAACAACTATCAAATACCTCCAGGCAACCTCTCAAACGTCATCTCACCTTACAGGAAATGCCGAGGAAAAAAAAATTAAATTAAAAACCTCCCAGGATGGATGAAGACACCTTCTGCCAGGGGCTCTGGCTGCCTGTCCACAGAGCAACACTGCAAGGTGATATCAGACCGTGCCTTCAGGTTTCAAAATATCTAGTCAAGCATTTCCAAGTGAGAGACACACTTAAAAACAAACATGTTTTCCTGCCTAGGTATTGAAGCATCCAGAGGAAGAAGCAATTGCATAATTTTACCATTTTACCCTGTCACATATGGAGATGCAGCTGAAATACACAAAGACAAGCAACAGGTAATTTCCCTCTGTAACCAACCCAAGTCATTCAAAAAGGAGTCAGCCCCTATGCCTCCATGACATTTATAAATTACTTGTTCACGTTTGCCTTCCACATTTTTCATAATTCAGTGGGAATTGAGATTTTTATGTTTTCCTTGATTGTAATATCGCATCCGTTAAGCAAAACAACAGATTACTGAGAGGCTTTGTCTTGTAAGCTGACAACACTGGTGGTTAGTACCTTGATCCCATTTACTTTTGAGGCTCAAAATGCCATTAAATAGACAGCAATAAATATTTAGCCCCATTTTTTTGTGATGCAATCAAGTAGCTTATGCATTTGCAATTTCAAGAAAATGTCATAGAAAAATTGAATCCCCCATCAGACAGAAAGTGACCTAATTAAAAAAAAAAACAGCAACAACCACAAAACACATTCTGAGCCTTCTGTGTGGACTTTATAATGCTATTAGTGACTAATAATCTTGAATAAAAAGTTATATTTATTATCTGTTTTTTACTTCTACATAGTAAACATACATCCATAGAAGACTTCTAATATTAACAGGAAAGGATGCTGAGGACATCCCTTCGCTATAACACTTCAGTTTCTGGAACAAAAAAAATTAACTCCAGATGTTCTGAAATAAAAGTAAACGGACTTTGAATGCACAGAGAGGTTGCAGATGGCTTTGTGGTGTTCTCTGATTGTTTTTATTTTGTGAATTTGATAGTGGATTAAATATTTTATGCTCGTAATCCCTGCAAGCTCTAGATATTTCCCTTTGTCCTTTGAGGAGCAGAGAAGCCAAAGGCAGGCAGTCCCTAGCCACAGGCTTTACAGGGGTGACACAGCTCCTACCTCCCAGCACAGCGAAAGGCAAAGTGTTCTCGTTACGTGTGCCAGGTTCAGGTACAGCCCTGCTCACGGCATGTTCTCCATCAGAGATTTTGTCATCAAAGGTTTGCTTCTACATGGAGTTTCTTATCTCTGAAACAGAACCGCCTCGCTTTGACAATATAAATGTCAGAGAAAAGAAACGAGGCCGTTTCTGATGGCCAGACTGAGGGGCAGAGCATGCTGAGCCATTCTTCTGTTTATTGTGGTAGTATAGATGTGTCTTGGGTGTATGGGTGTGCTGAAAATACCTTTGAAAAATTAAACACTAGTTCTCCCATCTTTGTGTTGCACTCTTAAATTTCAAGCTTCTTTTAGCAGGAATCATATTTTCCTTTCAGTTTTATAACATCATAATAGATGCCTTTGAATGTTATCTTTGCCAGAAGCAAACAAAACAGCCTCTTGCTCAGACTAATGCTTCATCATTCTCCCTGAGGATGATTCCAAAATGAAGGGCACAGGGCAGCGATATCAAAAGGATGTCTCCATCAACTGTTCCTGGTGTGAGTGACCTTCAAAACAAACATGTAGGATGGCAGTTTGGTTGGTGGCATTGCCCTCTCCTGGCCATTATTTGCAGCAATAGCAAAAAGAGCTGCCTAATTCAACTAATGCTTTGTGTCACTGAATGTCCCCTCCCAGCCTCCCCGTCAAGCATCCAAAACAGAGATCAGAGACAAAAAGGGCTCCTGGAAACTCACGGAGGATGCAGCAGGCTGTGCTGTGTGTTGGGGCACCACGGCCACCAGAGTTCCCATGACGGATGCCTCAGCTTAGCTCTGTGCCAAGGGCAATGTACCAGCACTCCTTTCCCCTTGAAGCCTGAGGGGGAGAAACAAATGCATTAAATACAAATTAAAGAATTTTCGTAGAAGGACAACAGACTTACCAATGAAACATCTGAATATAACCAAAATAAACAAGGAAAGTTGTCACTATCTTTCATTGCCTGCAGAAAATATATTTAAGGGCTACAGTCTTAGGGAAATTTACACTTTTTTTGTATTTTCTTCCACATGTAGAGTACATATGGTGGACATACATGTAAAAAAGATCCTGATCCCATTGGCTTACATTGCACATCGGATCTAATGATCTCTTCCCCTTTGTGGAGGGGGAATCCAAATTCAACAGAAGTCACATATGCCAGGCAGAGCTCTTCTGGTCCCTCGTGTTGAATATTCAGGGTATTAGACCGAACGACAGCAGGAGTCAGTGTTTTTAAGAGTCATTTAAAGGTGGACAGGAGTGTAACCCTTAGGCAGATGGTCACTGTTATCTTGGTTGTACCATCCTGGCACATCTCTAGGGAGCAGAGGTCATGTAACAGAGGCAGAGTCAAGGCGGGCTGCTGAATCTGCTCAGGGTGGAGGAATTTTGGGGCCCATTCTGCAAAGCCATGGAGTGAACAGGAAGACCACGAGGTTTGGGTGCAAGGATCTGAGGCCCAGCGGGGGCTGTGTGGCCTCCAGGTGCCTCTGGAAGCGGGGTGAACCCGGGGGGATCAGAGCATGCCGGCCCGGCTGAGCAGAGCAGGGTACGGGGGATGGACGGCCCAGGGTGGGGGACTGGGGCACCGGGAACCGGCTGTGATCCCCACACAGGGGCCAGTCCGGGGGGCTGAGGAGTCCCTGGGGAGGGGGTGGCCAAACCAGGGTTCCCGGGGGGTTGGGTGCCGGGCCCGCCCCGCCAGGGCCCCGCGCCCTGCGGCCCTACCTGCGGCCGGCGCGGATGCGGGACCTTCCCGGGGCCGGCCGCGGCGCGTCGCCGCTTCCATGGCAACGGGGGCGGGACGGGGCGGCCCCGCACAGGTCCCGCCCGGCCGGACCGGACCCGCCCGCGGTGGGGAGGCGGGGGCCGGGCCGCGCGGTGCCGCCCCGCTCCCAGGCGTTTGTCGCTTTGGCGACACGTCCCCGCAGGGCGGGGAGAAGCGGGCACCCCTCCGGGCCCCGGCCCCACAGAGCTCCAATGCAACACGTGGGCAATGGCCTCCCCAAAAAGTGCAATTTATTAGTTAAAGCTAAAAATGACATTTTTAATGGTCAAGGAACATTTGATATATTAACACTCATTTAACATCTAACAGCCTCGGGAAGCGCGGGGGATACGCTGCTGGAAGCTTTTAGTATTCAGTGCAAAACCAAGTCCTTTCGAAAAATCTTTATTGCAGAAAACGTGGCTTTCACATCTATTCAAAGCCTGGTAAACAGGCAAAATTATTACTACGGTTCCTACGCAGAGCATTTGATTATCTCTAAGATCCACTGTACTTCCAGAAATAACACCAGCACTAGATACGTATGGAAGCTGGAGCTCCTTAGGGAATATGAGATTAAGTACCATTCCGGGCTTTGAGGCACTCGTTAAAAGATGGTTTCTGCCGTAGCTCCTGTTGTTCATTCAGAATACAAAAGGGCTGATCCACAGACCAACAGAACTAAGTGACGTGACTAAGTGGAAAGCGAATTCCTCTGAGCCAAACCCAGTCCTGCGTATGTCCGTGGCAAAACTAGTTGAACCTGATGGATGTGCAAATTTACACCACTCCGGGCTCAGGAGCCTGACCTAGTGCCTGTGCAGCTTGCTGTCCCCAGCCCCAGCTCTCCCGCTGGGTGAGGAAAAACTTCAGTACCCCATGCTGTGCATGCCACTGCAATAATGGGCTTAAATTGTTGGGTTTTTTTTTTAAATGATCTGATGGGAGTCTGCACCTTCTAGAAAACCTCCTATCTCCTGAACTATAGTCCATAATTAATAATGTTTCTAAAAAAAATCCAATTTCTTCCTATGATGCGGAGAGCTTGACTAGAACGGAAGCCAGTGTCCCGTTCTAGTTCTCGTACCAGCAATTCAGTGCAAGGATGTATGTAACTGGCGTCCAGCATCAATCAGATCTAGGTCTGTGTCCTGGGCTGCCCCTCTGACAGCTGGGCTACAAGGACTGAATGTCAGAGTGTCCCATGGCTCCCTGACACACTCTTGTAAGTAAATCCTGTGCCCATTCAATCCTCCTCAGCTGGGCAAGGAGTAGAGAAAGGAATTTGGAAGAGCTGAAAGAAGAATCCTCGGCAGTCAAAAGAACCAGCCCTTCCAATAACATAATCCTGTACCATTATAAATGAAGGGCTTTCTACTGCAGACCTTACAATAGCCCCACTGAGGTCAGCTGCATAGCATGGGCAAAAAAAACCCTGTTCAGGTAGAAAAATATACTGTATCTGTTATTAAAAAGGAGCCTTCTCCTGCAAACCTTACTCTGGCCTTACAGCCCTGCTGAGGTCTATCGGATAGCATGGGCAAAAAGGTAGAAATTGTAGGATTGGTCCTCAAAACACTTCCATCTTAGCAAACACTGCCCATACCAGCTTTATTTTTTTGTAATGAGCAGGGACTCCTTCATGCTTTTTACATTTATCTGAGCCATAATATGCAAAATTATGTATGTTTACGAAATGTACCAGGATGTCAATTTCGAAACACTGGCAATGAACAGGTTGTCCCATGATCTGCCTTTATCTATACAGACCATTATTTAGGAACAGAATGTGCCAAGAATTGATTTAGTGCCCAAAGATGCTGCTTGGGAGCCCTGTTCAACTGCTAATGCTGCAACTGCCAAATTCAGACCAGTGGCAGAAGCATTTTGGGGGATTGCTATACTGCTTTACTAACACTATTTTAAACCCACAAACAAATTCTCAAAGGTGCATCTGGGAGGCTTAGCAGAAAACACCACAGTGGTGTGTGCTCTGTGTTACTGGGGTTTAGAACTAAGGCTCACAGTATGAAATAAGAAAAAATAGAAGAAAAGTCCAAAGCCCTCTGCAAAGTTGACCAGGATTCCAGTATCTCAGGCATGCAGACAGCTGCTGTACTCTAAGGACTGGATAACTGCCCTAACTATAGGCAGTGGCTTTTCAATGGCTGTTAAATCGAGAATTTTCCTTGTTTCATTTACAGTCAGAGCCAAGAGCTCACTACTCACTTCTATGCATGTTGGGGTAAGGCTGCCTATCTGTACAGCCGTTCAGTGAAAGAAGTTGTTCTGTACCTCTCAGTTAATTCTGTATTCCTGGCCTTGGTTTTAGTGTCCTCTGCATGGTTACAGAACCCTGCTTTTTGAGAAAAGGGGATACACGTAGTGCATGACTGCACTTACAGTGGCAGGTGTTGGAGGAAGACCTTGCAGTAGGTACTGTTACAGGTTTCATGTCATTTCTTCATAGAATCACCCACATCATTCTGCAAATTGCAGAATTTTCTAACATTGGCATAAAATCCTGCGGCAACATCTCCCTTGTCCCAGTACTGACTCCTGTATGCCACGTTCCCAAATCCACCTGCAGAGCAGCACTCGGCTGCTCCTGTGCCACAGCAAGAACTTTCTCACTGGAGCTCTGGGCTGTGCTTTCACCCTTCATCAGCCAAGGAGCAGCTCTGTCTTCTCCCAGTGCTGAGAGGAGATGAGGTGCCAGCTTCAGAGGCAGTTCTTCCAAGGGGAAAACATGTTTTTGTCAGCAGAATCAGATAGGAAACTACTCATCGTGTGAGAATAAATACGTCTGTGTCCTCCCAAGAGAAATGCAGGTGGAAGACAGCCTCCTCTGCACTTTCTCAGGGAGACTCGATGTGTCCATGAGGTTAGCTCGCATCTACAGCATCTCTAAGTCTGTGAAATCCTTTTGCTGCTGAAGGAGGAGGGGGCCACCAAGCTTTTTATACCAGGGTCCCATTCTTACTGTCGTATTTCAGCCTGGGCCGGGGGAAGTTGAGGGTGGCATACTCTGTGGCATTCTGCATTTGTAAGTTCTTCACCTCTGCTGCAGAGCGCTCCCGGACCTTGGTGAACACTTGGATGTCTGCATAATGAATGCTGTCATCCTGATTCGTACTCCTGGGCTTACTCACAGTGGCGTAGACAGGAAACTCCGGGACATCTTCGTACGTTGGAGCCTTTGGGGAGAAAGAGCTCTGGAAGGTCAGCTCCCTAGGCTGCCGCTACACTGCCTTCCCCAGGCCAGGCAGAGCCACCCTGCACACTGCCCCCAGCGCCATCCAGCCCTCTGACACCTCAGACTCAGAGAGAGATTTCATCCTACTGCTTCCACTGCACTTCAGGGGAAAAAAAATGGGCTCGCATCACTAGTGAGCAATGCGCATCGTTCCCACAGCCACTACAGCCTGGACGGGATGAGGTGCCCCACGTCCTCCCAACCCATCTAGCCTTGGAAGTGGTGGTCAGCTCTGTCTTCTCAATATACGCTCAGGAAAACAACTCTGGGAAGCTGTTTACCTTCCTGCCAGGCTGATGCTGTGGGGTCTCATGTCTCACATTAGTCCCTGAAAAAGAACCAGCAGCAGATCAGGTTAACTGTTCATTGTTCTCCATTTGAATGCAGAAATGCAGCGTCTGGCCCATGGGCTCTCCCCGCTGGACACAAACCAAGTTTCCACCCCATTTGACACCCTCAACCTTAATGCTGTCTCTGGGGCTGGCCTCCAAGAAGAAAGCCTGGGCTTGTTTCTTTGGAAAAAATAAGATTTCACAGGATGACAACACGCTATGGACCGCAGTGTTCTTGGCAGAACCTAGGAGGACAGACGCAGCACAGAGAGCTTCCTTGTCAGTCCCTTGGAGAGTCAGACCCAGTTTTAACTTTGTTATTTCCTCTGCTGCTTGACAAACATATTTTGCCCAGCCAAAGGCCACAGGACACAACTGGGCTACTTAGTGAATGCACTTTATTCTGCAGCCCTGATGTCAGAAGGATGTTTGCAGCTTTTACAAGATCTTGATGCAGCTTCTGCTACGCTGCCACTTGAGAATATTCCCATGTTTTGATGTCAGACTAAGTCCCTTCCCTCCCCCTTGCCATGTCCCATGCCACATCACACCCCTTGCTTTAAATTTTAAAGAACTTTTGCCTCTTGCTTCTAGCAAACTTCTCTTGAGGAAGGTTGAAGGTTAGGTACAAAAGAGCACGGGGGGGGACCTCAGCCTCAGGGATCCAATTCAGTCAGCACTGACTAATGTCAGCTAACCAGGGGCCCGGTCACTCCACCTCTTCTTGTCCTCTAAAGGGTTTTCACAAATCCTTACCTTGCTTTTCTTTCTTTCTTTTAAAAGGCGAAGGACAGTTCCTGAAATCAGAGAGAGATGTCAGCCCTGAGAAGCCCTGCCCTCTGCTGTCATACCATGCCCCACCCCAGGGTACCGCATCTCTGGGTAACGAGAAAAGCCCAACAAGTATCTCAGAGAACAGCTATCGAGCCAAGCCACAACCTGAGTGACTCTTGCCAGGAGAGGGTCCAAAGGGGAGATGTAGGGATGTGTTCCCTTCTTCTGTGACACACTCACACCCATAGACACCCCCAGGTCTCCTTGCCTTTCAGCTCTGGCTGGTTGTTCAGTATGCATGTGCGTAAATGAGAACAGATTTCACATTTCCACAGCTGTATGACCAAAGATGCAGGGTACAGAGCAAGATCTCAACTGGCATGAAACCCTTCTCTTAGGTGATCTGATAGCCCCCCCCCTTGCCCAAGGAGCAGCTATTCACTGATCTTGTGCTAATATCATCTTTGAGACAGTTTTCCTGGTCTCAGTTTTCCACTTTAAACTCAACCCAGCAAGTTATGCAGTTAATATAAGCCAAGCCAAACCCTAACCTCGGCTGTTATCTGTGTGACCAGAGAGACAGAAGCCAAACAGCTCTGTTCCAGCCATGGTATGAACAGGAGCCAAATCCGTTCTGTCTGTAACAACGGAGTCAGGAGCTGAGCTCCTGCAGGCTGGTGCTGGCAGGGGAGCACAGGCTGTCTGGCAGGGCAGAGCCGTGCTACATTCCAGGCCAGATGCATGAAGGAAACGTTATCGTTGCATCACAGCGGGAAGGCTGGAGGAGAGCAGGTGCCAGCCCTTGTATGGCTCCGGCTGTGTACGCGTGTCCATCTGCTGCTGGCCGCCAAGCGACGCGGTGTGCAGCTGAGGGTCGCACACGGGGCTTGCAGCACAGGCAGCAGCTGAAAGTGGGCAGCTAGCACTTTTAATGGGCTTCCAGAGTCATCAGATGGTTCCCAAGAAGCATTATATGTCCCAGAGGTGGCAACAATGCAGTGCCCAAGGCTGAGCTCTGCCTTTGCCGGCTTTTAGAGGCAGTTTCAGCGGGTGGGTGAGCAGGACAGTGTGTGCGGTAATGCCCTTGGCACTCTAATGGCAAAACAAAAAAAAAGCATGAATGCAGGCAAGAGAGAGACCTTCAAAACGGTCAGTAATGATTAACCAGGCTTGCTAGACCTGGGAAGTCAAAGGCAGTTTTGGGGAAGGCAGGGTGGCCACGCGCCTGTGCAAAAGAATCCAGCACTGCTTCTCCTGTCTCTGCTGGATACCAACAGAGGCACCAATGGTCCCCAGACAAATTCTGGGGGGCTGCCCCCAGGAGTAGGTAGCATTGCTTTGTGTTTTTGGTGTTTCTCACTGGGTTCTTGCAGCTCCCTCCTGCACTGTCTCTATGAGCTTGCAAGATTTCCAGGGCCATCCTTGCCAACACCTGTGTGCTAGAGCGCTTTGCTTTTTTACAGCATTCAGGCACGTTGTGCAATGTAATTAAAATAGCACCGTTTGAAGCAAAATCAGCAGGGTCCCTATCCTCTTGCCTGGGAGGTAGGTTGCAGAATCAGCTTCCCAAGCTGCTCTTGCTTGTTTTGGTTGCCTTCCTTTGTAGAGGGAGTGTTAGCAGGCAGCGTGTAGGCTGAAGCTATTCTGAGGCTGTCTGCAGGCTAATCACAGCCAGGCAGGAGACGGCATCTCCCAGCCTCAGATCTGCAGTAATTAGAACAGATGTGGCAAGGGAAATGAGAGGAAGGCAAACCTCTCCCCTCTTCTCAAAACCAGGTCAAACATGTTGTAACTAACTCACAGGCTGCTAGAAGCACATTGCATTCTGCATGACAGGACACACGTCCCTGCTCCTGTATTGCTTCTTTCCCCTTTTCCCCATGTCAATGCCAACCTGATTTCCGCACTACACAAGCCTGCTTCACGGTGGGTCCTGAATTTTGGCATCTTTGCTGTCCATGCACACCAGAGGCCCTGAGGATGAAATCAAGTGGTGAGAATACCTGGAGCCTGCCCTCCACAGGACCATAGTTGCAGAGGTACCCAGACCTCAGGGCATACTTTCCTCCATCAGTAACTTTCTTCTGTGAATAAATTTGCTGTAACGGCTTTTCTTTAAAGACTTCAGGAACCTCCTCTGCCTCTTGCTCTTTTCTGTCTCCCTTAGGGCCCATGCTTTGGCAGTGACCATGGCAAAGCTCCGCCATCCAGGAGAAAGTAGGTGCCTACCTCCCCTGAACCCTTTTGTAAATCTCAGCTTTATTGAGGAAGCCCAGCTGTTTGCTGACACCGCTGCGGTGCTGAGCAAATATCCAGAAATAAAAGCAGTACAGGTGCTTGGAAACACCTGCACTGAAATTATGTCCTGTTTATTTTCCCTCTGTCACCGAGGCAAAGCTATGAATCATGCGAACTTCTGCAGTGGGGCTTCAGTCCACTTGTGATTGTGGTCCTCTGGAGGTGCCTCCCAAGCCCATGTTACCAACAGCACATTCCCAGTTTCCTGACCTCCTTGCTCAGAGCCCATCTCAATAGCCTGCACAGCACAGGGACAGCCTGGGAGCCCAAGGACCTTCTTCACCCATGTGTTCCCATGTGCAGGACAGGGAATGATGCTCCTGGGGAGAAAGCTCTGCTTTCTCCTTGCTGCACAGTCAGTATTGCAGATGTTAGCACTTGGGTCCTGCAGTGGTGCTGGGGCCAAGAGGGTCATCCTGGCCCAGTAGCCTTGAGGGAGCAGAATTTGACATTGCCCCAGAGGAGCCAGGCTGCCACCATGCTGCTCCCCAAATGGAGCAGAAAGCTGCTCTCCTGCCTGGTGCTGCATAGATGAGTGACCTTCAGATTCTGGTTTATCCAGATGCTGGGAGGCAGAAGTGTTTGTGTATGGCCTGGGACTGCCTGGGACCTGAAAGTGCCACCCCAGCATATGCTGTAGTGGTGGTGCTTGTACTCCAGGATCTCTGGCTTTGCAGCTCTGCTCAGGGGATCCAGCCTGTGCCCCAGGCATTCCCTGGTCAGGTCCTTCTCTGCTGCAGCAATGAAGCTGATGCCCTGGGTGCCTCATTCACCCTCTGCCACAGGGCAGAGGAAGTAGAAAATGGGACTTTCGGTGGGGGACACGTCAAGAACCAGCCTTCCAGCTCCCACCTGCAGCTCCTATTCCTAAATCCCAAACTCCTCAGCCCTCCAGCTCAGGGCTCACATTGGAAGGCCGTCGGTGTCCTGAACCTCCTCCTCTGCTCCAGCCACTAGGTGATGCTGTGCCTCTTGTAATTACTAAAAAGTGCTGATAAATTTCTAATACTTTTACCAAATCCAGTGTTGGAGAGAATATCGTTGGACCTTCATCTGATATTCACGGCTCTGCCTCTTGTACCACTCTAAAGCTGAAAATATTTCTACTTGGCACTGAATGATGCTCCACTGTGCCCTTTTTCTGTAAGGAGGGGGTCCAGGGCACAACATGAGTCAGGAGGGATTAAACTATCTTCCTCCCTCCCAGGGAGAAAGACCAACATCATCTGAAAAACGTGGCTAGGATTTCCCGAGCGCAAATAAAGCCCAGACAGAGCCAGCAGGGAGAGGGGCTGGAGGAGCAGCATGCCAAGGGGGTACCTTACCGTGTCTACCTGGCCGGAGACCCCTGGGGCAAGGACAGGGGTTTTAACTAGATCCTTTCTAGAACTGAGCTATTCTCAGCTGCTGGCATGGCCGCAGGAACCCAAGCTGCCAGTCCCAGGACGTGCCACAGCCGGTCTGTGCGGAGAGACTGGGCAGCAAAGCCCTTCCCGCTCCCTCTCTGGCAGCCAGGGGCTGCCGCAGCCTCCCGTCCCCGCCCCGCCACCTGCACAGCAGCGGCCCCGCTCACCCGCTCTCAGCTCCGGAGCGAGCTGGCGAGGAGCAGGGCTGAGAGCCAGCCGGGAGCCCTGGCAAACCCAACCCAAGGCTTGCCAAGTCCACCCCAACTCGCGCTCGGGCTGCCCGCAGCTCTGTCTGCCATCCCCGCTCCCGGCGGGTGCCGTACTCACCACGGTCGCCCGCAGCTGCAGAGGTTGCCCATGTCGCTCCTTCCTCCATGAAGCAAAAGTGTTTTCTGGATAGGGAGAGCTTCTATTTCCTGGTTCCTGCTCGGCCCCTGGCTATTCCAAGGGAGTGTCTGGCAGTGTCAGATTTCTCTCCATGGCTGCGGTGACGCTTTGCTGGGCCCGTGCGTGCCATCTACCGGAGGGCTTGTCCCGGGCTCTCCGTGCCCCGGGGCCTGCGCTCACCTCCTGCTACCCAGCGAGGAGAGGGGAAGGTAGCAGCATGCCCCCAGGCCTCAGCCCTGGGGCTAAAATTCTGCTCAATGATTTGTACAGTGGATGTCCCTCCGCTATCCCTCTCTCCCTCCAGCGCCGTCCTGCTGATGCCAGCAGTGATGAAAAAGAGACGGAGGAGGGACTTCAAATGTTCCCGAACAAAAGGAGAAATGCCAGGGTGGGAGATCCCAGTGCTGCTCCTGCTGTTCATCACCACATCTCAAGCAGGATGTCAGAAAAATGTGGCATGGGCTAGTGTCACCTGGGAAAGAGAGCGTATCTTCCTGGGAGGGAGGTGATGCCCCAGCGAAGGCTTGCAGGTGTGCTCTCAGCTGAGCTCTAGTGCTGCTCCTCCTGCTGCAGGCATATGCAACCTCAGGGACATTACTGGGGATCCATTTTTTTTCAAGCTATTAGGTGAAAGTGTACGGATTTGTGCTTTTGAGAATGTCAGAATCCCACGAGGGACCTCACATCATTAAGGACCTGCAATACAGCTCTTAGGCTCACCCCTCAGCATGACAAACTGGAACATTAACATGCATTTTGCCTTTCTACCCATGTTGAGAGCCCTTCAGACTCTGGTCATTCCTGGACTGGGCAACAGGTAGCTGATCTCTGGTAGCTGCAAGAGAGCTGATACTCAAGACTGAAAGAATCTGTATCAATGTAGTCCTTGAGCAGAAACTGTGCTCCACAGGTTTGATTTGGCAGTCAGCCTCAGTTCTGTGCAAGCCTGAATGCCTCCTGGGATGTGCTGACAAGTAGGTACGTTCTGATTCACCCACCCTTCTGTCAGGCTATCTCAGGAACCAGCCCTAGTCCCCCACTCCAGCTGTAACCATGGCCTCAGCCAGGCTCACAGCATCACTCATCCCCTGCTCAAGTGCAGAGCAAAGCTTGTACCTGTCCACAAGTGGCAGGAGGAGAAGGGTTCTGCTCTGGAAGGACCACAGGGCACAGCTGCTCTCTTAGCTAAATCCTGGATGAGCTGCACTATGACCTGCAGAGCCTGAGTCTTGCTCTGAAACTGCTCCTGGGCATGTTGCTGGAAAAATTGCACAGCTCAGCCTGTACCACAGCACCTTGGGAAGAATTTAAGATTGGATTTATGTGGGCAGATGGGATTCACTCCTGGTCCCAACAGAACCATGTTCTTAGGGTCCTGCAAAGAGCAGGTGGTCTCGGGACTCTGACCCTGCTTGGGAAGTTGCAGACTGTGCATCTCTGGGTTTGCCACAGACACTGTTGATTCAGTGAGCCAGCGCCTGTTTTGATTTCTGGGATAACTTGGGATTTGTTGCTTTGTGAAGAAGAAAAAAAAAAGAAGTCTGGGAGCCTGTTCTCATCAGCCCCTTTCACAAATACTGGAGCTGCTGGTTTGAGCTCCACCAGAGAAACAGAAAGGCATCAAAAACATTGGCAGAGCTGGAGAGCATTTGGCTGCCACCCTGCATTCCCTCCTCAGTCTGTGTCTGCAGGGATGAAAGAGAGCATGGCTTCCAGTGCTCCTGCTCAGCAAACCCATCAGGCTATTTTGTGCAAAGCCTGCCAGGGAGCAGAGGAACAGCCCAGTGGCTGCCATGGGGCAGTGCCAGCCCCTCTCACTGCATTGCTGCTTCGTGCACTCGGGAGTATTGTCTGGGTAACAAGCTGTGCAACTGGCACAGGACGAGCCTGCAACAGCCCAGCAATGAAACTGAACTCAGAGAGAAAGGGCAGGGCTAATAAAAGCCAGAGAGGGAACAGAGCTGTGTAATGACTACTAATGTGAGTGCTGCTGCAGATGGGATGTACCTGGTGTAGTGCATGAGGCTGGTGTGGTGAGCACTGAGGAGCAGAGAGAGGCTTGTACGCAGGGGAGCAGTTAAGGACTGGGCTGTTCCTGCCATTACAAACAGCTGCTTCAGGTGATTCAAAGTCACTAGCCCAGAATTATCTCTGGAATTATTATTAATGACTTAGACAAAGCCTGTTGTAAAGGTGATTTTTATTTTGACAGTGTCTGAAATACTTACTGGCAGCAGCTTATCTGGTTGTACTTCATGAATAAGGGGATCCCTCAGCAGTACAGACTGCGAGTGTGGGTATCTGATCTGCACCAGGGGGGATGGAGGCTTAGCCATCCTCCCTCCCACTTGCTCTTATGAGGCTGGCAGGCAAGGCTGCTCTTAATTTGACTCTGATCCTCATTGCTGGCAGGGGCCCTGAGAAGCAGAAAATAGCAGCACAGGGGTTCACTCTGGTCTGGATCCCACTTTGCCTGGCAAGGGTGAACGAGCAGCCCTATACCAGTGCCTCAGCAGTTGAGGAGGTATGCTGCGTGGGGTAGAGTCCTGAGTAGGGCATTTCTGGCCCAATGTATTCATGGAGGCAGGGTGCAGAAGCCTGCAGGTCACATCCCAGCAGGGAGAGGGAGAAGCCCTGTCCACAGACACCCTGGAACCTCCTCTCTCCTTTGTGGGAGGGCTGCACTGGGACATGCCAGGGACCCCCATATTTGGCCAGTGACACAGCATTTTGGTTGCTTTAATTGGCTCTGACAAGACAAGGATTGCAACTGGCACCTGCTGAGCCCTCGGGGCCATCCAAGGCAGCAGCTGCCACCGATAGAAGCACACACAATCCCTGGCCCAATATCACAAGACTACGGAGACATTTCTCATGTAGCTGGTAGCATCACAGTGTCTGCAAAAGGGGCCAAATTCACCCCCTCTGTGACTCTACAGAGAGTGCTGGGTTGCCAGTAAGGCACTTGGGATCTAAGCAGAGCCTTTCCCTTCAGCATTTTGGGGTTCACTGAGCCAGAAGGGTCAGTCACAGAGTCCCCCTGGCTGCCCCATGGACAGAGTCCCTCCAAGTCCCCACTGATGCCATTTCCACAGGTAAGCTCAGCGTGAGCTCTGCTGCTCTGCTCCCTGCATCTGGAACAGCCAAGGCACCGTCCATCCTTCCTGCTCCAGAGCAGTTTGTCCAGAAGCAACATGAATCCAAGGCAAACAAGAGAAGATCAGAGGCAGTTTTATTCCTCTTTCCTCCTGAGAGTTGCAGACACTTTTACAGACCAACAACCACCTTCCACCTCCACAAAGATCAGACACCAGCTCAGAAAGTGAGGCACTGGGACCATCTCTCCCCTGTTCCCAGTACCCTCTGGGAGCACAGCAGCTGTTTAACAGTCCACTGGGAGACAGCCCCACAGTTTAGGGTAAGAGTGACCCCCACTATTTGGGGTGAGAGAAGAGCACCCTGCATGGTGCTCAGTGAGCACTTTGACCTAGGAGAAAACTTGCATTACAGTCCCTCACACTAACACTTCAGTTCCCCTCTTTTTTTTTTTTCAGTTCCAAGTCCCTTTTTCCAGCCATCAGCCTTAGGAAGCAGAAGTCTGGCATATATACGGCTGCCTCACAGCCCTGCTAAACACTGATGGTGAGAAATAGGGGTCTGGCACCATGGATTCCCCATCCTTGTCCCCCCCTCCTTCCCTGTGCAAGCCCAGATCTGGGGGCTTTAGGACTCTTCCTTCCCTTTTCCTTCCTCAGACTGTTCTTCTCTCCCCACCGGCTGCTCCTGTTGGGTTATCTTCACCTCGATGACTCTGGCCTTCACGTCCTTCCCTGTCCGGGGAGCCACAATGCTTAAGATGCCATCGTGGGACAGTGTGGCTCTCACCAGCAAGGGGTCGACATCCAGAGGGAGGATGTAGGTCCTGGTGAACTCTCTGGAGATGAAGCCGTGGCGGTCAGCCTTCTGCGGGTGCTGCCCCATCACCTCCAGCAGGTTGTCAACGGTGCGGACGGTGAGCTCATCCGGCAGGAAGTGACAGACGTCCAGGAACACCTGGAATTTGTGCTCATTGAGGTTGATCTCAGAGGTGCCTCGATTCAGCTGCTTATTGATCCGAGGCCTGATGTAGTAGCCGTGGTACAGGGCAGGGGCTAAAATCTCACATGGGGACACACCTGGAAATGAGACTCAGTGATGAGTGTGGGGTTTCCTGGAGAAGGAGCTGGAGAAGGATGGTTGACAGCGGGTAGGGGAGGGTGACAGGAGGAGGCTGGGACTTGGATTTGCCACCACATCAGCACAATATGGACGGAGTCTCTTGCAGCTCCTACCTTTGCACCTCTCAAACCCACACCCAGATGCCTGCCAGCCACTGCCTCCCACCACACAGCCAGCAGCTGCCAGCACGCCAAGGGCTGGTATCTGCTGGGTGGCCAGGGGAAGACTGGTAGATGTACTGGGTACCCTGCAGTGCAAAGCCCACAGCCAGGGATGGGCATGGAAAATGCTGATGGTGAAGAAACTGCCCTGAAGAACTAAAGGCCTTTTGTCCAGAGGGCTTTCCTTGGAGCTTTTTGCCTTTTCATGCTGTTGTGCTGGTGCTGAATGGTTCTGCTGCTGCCCACATTCCTTCCCCTCTGCCAGCCACTGCCCGGCTTTGTGCTGAACATCCCAGCTCAGCTTTTCTCCACAGCCCCAGGCTGCAAAAACTTCCTCCCACCCCAAGCACTTTGCTCCATGCTTGCACAGCATATGCACGAATGCCAGACCATTTGGGGCATGAGGGAGGGACAGGAAAGACAGCAGCAGGCACGGATGGAGGAAGTGGACCTGAAGACAAAGACCTGGGCTCTTCCCTGGTTATTCCTCCCACCCCCCATTTGACCGGGTTCTTATGCCGCAAATTCCTTGGCTCCAGCTTCCCTAGCCTGCTCTGGAGCTCAGTCTCCCCAGGGAAACTCCATCGACCCTCCTAAACCAGAGGAGAGAAAGGTGCCGGGGACATCACATCTCCTTTCTTACCTTCTCCAAAGTTCTGGTCGTAGATCTTGCTAGGGTTGGCAAACTCATACTCCAAACTCATGGGGTAGGCATGGGGGACAGTCCGTGCAGCCATGGTGTGTCTGGGAAAGGGAGCTTCCGAGCACTCACCGCCTCTGAGAGTGAAGGCTGCAGATTGCAAGGTTTTAATTGGGCGAATTCCACAGGGAGGAGTGTGTGATAAAGAGATGGACCAAAATAGCCACACGCACAGGCCCCAGAGTGCCTCGCCAGTGTGACGAGGGAAGCTTCTCGCTGCATTCCAGCAGGGAGTGTAGGCACTGCCTGCAGGCAGGGACGCCTCGGGAAAATCCCGGACCTCCTTCCAGCCTCTGAGATCCCCTCTTGGAGCTGGGGGTGTAGGAGCCAAATGGGCAGCCAAGTACAGCAGGGAGGCACAGAGGTGAGCTGAGGGAGGCTGAATCTCAGCAGATGGCTCAAGCCTTTTGTTCCTATGAGTGGTGAAATGCTGCAGGTAGTTAAACAGGGCTAGACGGGCTCCAGATCCCACTGCCAACACATCCCCATCCCGAACTGTGCTGCTGCAAGCTGGCTGTTCAGACTGTTCCCTGGCCAGGGATTTGGCACAATCTATTGAGACCTGGAGAAAGGCTTGTGCCAGAGATCACAAGTTAACCAGGGACCTGAAGCTGCCATAGATCCAGTTTTATTGAACTGGAGGGGGGAACAGAGCAGGGTGGGGTGGGGGGAGCAGTGTCCAGTTAAGTTCCCTGTACCCTGAAACCAGAGATTTCCTTGAGTTCATGTCCCTGCAGTATGAGGGAGCAGGTGCACTGCTGTTGATGTAATGGGGAATTGGAGAAGGTATTTATGGCCTGAGCTGTTGCACGGAGAAAATCCTGCTCCCTATTCTTGCAGGCAAGCGGAGAGGAAGAGGATCAGACCCTTTTGCAAAAGACTGGTGGCAGTAGCAGTAAGAATGATGTGCCTTTGAGCCAATAATAGTATTTAAGTTGCGAGCCCTCAGAGGCAGAGACTAGCTCTTGCCCTTTAAAGACTGTTGCTGGTTGCTAGGCTGAACACATTCACATCATTTAGGTTCACAGGAGAGGCAGGAATTAAAATAAATGTGTGAATTAAGACTTATTAAGAGCATAATTATAGGAAATCAGCTTACTGCAGGGACACAGGCAGACAGAGGCAGCTTGCATCCCTGAGAAGACATGTCACAGTGCAGCACCGTGGGGGCCACCGACACGTCCAGTTTATCTCTGCTCACAGCCCTCCGGAGTACTCTGAGGTCACAGGCTGTCAGGCTCCTCTGCTCTCTCCAGCGAAGTGGTTTCTGCAGAGGGCACAAGACGAGAGGTCTTGGGCTCAAGCACTGTGGAGAAAGCCATCCTGCATTCGCACACACACCAAAGGGCGTGCGCCGAGGCAGTGGGGCTTACCGGGCTGCAGAGAGCCCCACTGATGGGAGCAGCTCAGCAAAGACCTCCGGGGACCTTTCCTGCCCTCTGACTAAAGCAGCCCTGTAGCTTCCTTTGCCTTAAGGAGAGGCAGAGCTCTTCCTAGACTAGCTGGTGATGTGAGGAGCTGAAATCTCAGTGCTGAAAAGCGGGAACAACGGCCCCTTGTCATTTTCCCTCTGAGCCAAAGATAGGAGCTGCATTGATCCTGCTGGCATCCAAAGCAGCTGGGAACATCCGCCAAGCCTGGCTGGAACTCTGCAGATAAACAGCACGTGGGGAGCGGGGCGGGCGTCTGGGCAGTTTGGCTTCTTGCTGCCCCATTAAGCTCCTTTTCTTCTTCTCCCCTTCCCCCTCCTCCTCAGCAGCGTGTTCAAATCCCCCAGACAGCTACTGGGCACCGCTGAAGGGACCAGCCCAGGAGTGGGACAATGAAATCCCTGACACCACTGTTCAAGAGGCCTCGGGGAGGGGGGGAAAGCCAGGCCAGCTGCACGGGTATAAAGCTGTCCTGTGCTCCCGGCTCTGCACCGCAGCACAGTCGTTTGCCAGGCTCCTCCAGCGCGCTCCAATGGATATCACCATTCACAACCCCCTCATCCGCAGACCATTCTTGTCTTGGTTGGCACCGACTCGTATCTTTGACCAGATTTTTGGAGAGCACCTGCAGGAGTCAGAGCTGCTCCCTGCTTCCCCCAGCCTCAGTCCCTTCCTGATGAGATCCCCCTTCCTTCGGATGCCCAGTTGGCTAGAGACAGGACTCTCTGAGGTAATCTTCCCTTCTTAATGCTCTTTGTTATTGCTGTGCGCACATCCTGATGGGTCCAGAGCTGGAGACCCAGGAGAGCTGAGGGCTTGGAAGCTGCTTTTAGGTCGTTATTAGGAAAAGGTTGGGGGAAAGGGTGCTGGGTTTGTGCCTCTGCTCCCCTGCATTAGGCAAGAACCTCTGCGTGCTCTGCCAGTCCTTTGGGACTGAGAGCGAGCATTGCCACAGTGTTGGGAACAGAGGCAAACGGAGCTGAGTGTGTGCGGCAAATGGCTGTAAGAGCTGATGGAAGAAAGAAGGCAGCCTAATTTCCCTGTCTGCTGGGCAAAACTTTCAATCCCTCTCCCTCCTGAGAAGCAAACAGCACAGTGCCAGGGGGCTGCAGGGGTAGTGGGATCCTCAGGCAGCGTGGGAGCTTGTGTTTTTTGAGGAAAAAGAGCTCTATTTTAAAGAACCGCGGCTAAGAAGAGCAGGATTTTAAGTAAGATACAAGACCCAAAGGATGATGAATCAGCTGCCTGCTTGCTTCAGGAGCTGAGCCAAGAGGCTCGCAGTTCAAACAACCTTGCCTGTTCTGCGAGTCAACTGACTTATTTACAAGTAACTTGCAGAGCTATTCTAAGCCAAAGGAGCGGGAGGAAAGTATTTTTTTAGTCTTTGCATAATGTTTCCCTGGATTTAGTGACCTAGGTTTGCTGTCCACCGAAGCATCCATAATAAGCACCCCAGATACAATGTCTGACTATGTCAGTGGAGAACTCTTCACAAATAGTCTAGAAGGAGCAGGGAGCACTTAGACTCCAAGGTCAAACTGTGGAAACCCGTAAGCCTGGACCTGGCACAGAGGCTGCCTCCACAGCCCAGAGCAGAGCTCCAGGAGGCTCCCGTGCTCCCTGACCATGTCTAAGACAGGCCAAAAATGTAAATTCAACCTTAGGAAGTGACAAGAAGTGGTATTTGTTAGAGGAGATAAAGTGCAAAATGGAAGGGAAGGAGGTGAGATCAGCAGCAGGTGACTCAGAGTTCCAGTCCTGCTGCTCAGATAACAGAGGGGAGCAGTGAGGCAGTGCCACTCACCAGTGACACACTATTTTGGTTACTAAAGAGTGACAATTCAAGCTGCAGTCAGCTGCACAGAGTTTCTTTTCCTTGGAAGACTTTGCAAAATCCAGTCACAGAAACTGGAAACCTCCAGACATTCTGTAAAAAAAAAAAATTGGATGCAAAACCTGAGTTGCTTTTAATAAATTCAGATTAAGAGAATCTCTTCCTCACTCCCAAGGAAAACATTTATAACAGAAAGAATTCACATTTTAGGGACTGTAGTGATGGGCATTAATGTAACAGGCCAGCAAGGGCCAAAGCCACCTGGATCAGAACCCCAGGACTGAATGAAGGTCAAGCGGTGCATGTGCAGATACCAGCTTGAGTCTTGAGCTGCTGTGTTCCCAGAGCCTTTTTGAGCTGAAACCCTCACCTGCTCTTTTCTGAAGTCACTTCTTTGTTTCGCAGATGCGACTGGAGAAGGACAAATTTTCTGTGAATCTTGATGTGAAGCATTTCTCTCCCGAGGAGCTAAAAGTGAAGGTGCTTGGGGACATGATAGAAATTCACGGGAAACACGAGGAGCGCCAGGTACTTCTACTTTAACTGTGCGACTGATAGAGTCAGTGTGAACTTCTTCATCTATGGTTTAACAAGGAGACTGCAAAACAATCCTCTCCTGTACTCATCTCAAACACTTCTAATGTTTTTTATCAACCAATCCTAATGGAAGATGCTCTGGGCAGCCCCCCCCCAGCTGATCCTACCTGGGCAGCAACAGGGTGGAGATTTATTGCTGATCTTACATGAACTGAGAACTGAACTGGAAAATCATCTTTGAAATGGGTATTTCTGGGCCTCCCTCTTTCCTTGAAGAGGCCAGGAATGCAGGGAGGCGTTCAATAAGCTAACAATGAACTGTAACAATCAAACCACATAGTGAATCAGTGCGTTGCCCTGTTCTATTACCATGAGGCTACCTCTTCCTGAGAAAGGCCCATCTATCAGTTCGTAATCCTTAACGGATGTGTTCTGCTGTCTGTCATCCCACTGCTTGCTGGCTCTGCAGACCTGTGTGGCAACCGGGCAGACAGAAGTCAAAAGCCATGTCCAAAGCTGTATGTGACAGGGTTTCCAGTCCCCATCTCCCCCACCTCCTTGCCAGAAGGAAATGAATACGCATGATAAAGTAGCTATGTCACTGCAATTGTCAGCTCCAGGAGCTTCTGGGAGCGCAGATTTGTCAGTCAGGAAATACAGCATTACTTGTAACTGGTGAAGGCTGTAATCCTGACATACCTTCTGCAAGTGTTTTTGTCTAAGGAAATAACCAAGCACTATAGCAGAGATCAGCTTATTAGGAGGCTGTGCATTGCTAGAGTGTGTTACTAGAGCTCTGGAGACCCTCCAGAGAGGAACAGGAGTGGTTGGTGCTGCATGAAGGTCTAGCTGCTGCATCTTAGGAATGAGAGCACACCACTGTGCAATGAAGGCAGTCTTTGGCTGGCACAGGAGCAGGAACATAAAGCCTCCTCCTGCAACCAGTGTACCTGCAGGCACCTGCAGCCTAGGCAGGGCAGTGTCTCACTTTGGCCAGTCTTGGCTCTTTCAAAGGACATCTCATATAAAAACACTTTTAACTTTATGAAAATATTTCCTTTGAGAGCTGGAGCTTCCTGATCTCAGACTTTAAGCAAAGGGCCCATGGTTTAGGTGGAACTGAGCAAACATTTCTAATCAGGGCTGTTCCTTCTCTTCTCCTTTTGAAGGATGAGCATGGCTTTATTGCCAGGGAGTTCAACAGGAAATACAGGATTCCAGATGACGTGGATCCTCTGACCATAACCTCCTCACTCTCTCTGGATGGTGTCCTGACTGTGAGCGCGCTGAGGAAACAAAGTGACATCCCTGAGCGCACTATCCCTATCACCCGTGAAGAGAAGCCTGCCATTGCAGGAGCCCAGAAGAAGTAGGCTGCTATTTAAAGTCTCCCTGCGGGGCCATTCAAGAGCACTTTTCATCACATGCCAGCTATACTGAATGGCTACTCTTATTATTTATGCTGAGTAAGTTTACTAACAAATAAAACATGAATGCGCAGTTTGTATTTTTTTGTTTGGAGCACTGAAGACAAGGGAAGTGTTGGGTCAAGAAAGCTATGTAAGGTTACTGTGCAGGGAAACATACCTGGCATCACTTTTGCTGACAGCTTGAGTGGCAGGTATGTCCAGGAGAACTCGTCTTGGCATTCAGAAACACTTTGCCAGTTTCACTTGGTGTACTCTAATGTTTTGCAAACATCTGATTGCATGACCCTTTTCCTTCAGTGTTGCCAGAGGATTTCAGAGTGTTTCACAAGCAACAGAAAAGTTTCTCCAGTGGAGAAAGACTGGTAAAACAACTTCTTGACAATCGAAACCCATTTGAAGTGTGGGTATTAGATAACAACTGACTGGAAGACAACTGTATCTTAAATCTCTGGAATGACTCATGTTACGGAGAAGCATCCCAGTGCTGCAACCAATTAAGAGCAGTTGCAGATGAAAACTGCATAGCTGAGAGCTGCAGTAAACAGAGATACATCCAGAGAGGAGAAAAACATCCTGCTCTCATGGTGCAAATCACATCACTTGGAAACTATGTTGTCAGTGTCCTTCAAACAATGAATAGGATCTGACATCCGCAGTATTAATCTGATTTATGCTAACATTGTTGAGCGGTACAAAACACTACTAAGTTCTTCTCGGGTGTCATCATCTGCTCAGCACATCTCTTCAAAGGGATATGAGCATATAGGAAAATCTGTATTACTGGAGCTGAATTTCTAAATTCATCTCCGAAAAGGACAGAATGCCATAGATCTGTCGCATAGATCATCAGACTCAGTTACGACCTGACCTATTTTCCACGTTCCTTATACCCAGACAAAAGTTATATTAGAAAGGATCAGTTTAAATCTCCAATGAACTGCGAGGGCATCCTTCTTCTGTGGCTCTCAGTGAGAAAAATAAAATGAGCACTCAGTGATGTAGGGTCATTGTTGAATACCCCTAAATCCCACCTAATTGCCAAGGTCTAGTGTCTCCTGTTAGCTGGTTCTAATAAGCTCTTCCAGTTAAGGTGTTAGTTGGGCTTGACTGACAAGGCACAAGGTGACTGGTGACTTGCAGTCACCTCTGCACACAAACCAACTGACAGAAACACACACAGGTTACAAACAATGCAGCTACAATGATGCTACATTTGTCTTTAATGTGTGACGGGTCTTTTCGCTTGAAGGATATCCTCGTAGCACTGCTAGCAGACAGGCCTCCTGTTTTTTCTGGAGGCATAGTCTGCAGATTCTCTCCATCTGTGTTGCTTTTCCTGCATCCTTCGTGTTCCTTCTCCAAGTGTTGGACACAAGCAAAGACAATGCTGCCATACGGAGGCCTGTAGTCTGCTGTGTAGCAGGACTGAGCAGTTGGGTTGAATGAAGGAGGCTCCAGCTCAGGGTGGTGTCTTGGACGCCAGTGACGTTCTCATTCAAATCCTAAAATAATAAACAGAAAAAAAAAGTTGAAGAAGGAAGTGCAAAATAGTAGGAATATATCCAGAAAGTGCAACTGAGGGCAATGTTTTCAAAGACCTGGGTTTTGTTAGGCTCAAACTCAGGAGCAAGAAATGTGAATTTTGAGTGAAAGCTCCTTGGGGAAAAACATCATGAGGTTAGCTAGACTTGAAATACACCTGAAATACAGATACCACTCCCTGAATGACTCGAAATACCTGTTCTGCGGTGGCATAGGAGCACAACTCAACAACTGAGGAAACAGAAAACAATTCTGTCATCTTTAAGCACAAATGTCATTCAGAAGCTCCTCTTCAGTTACACTATAGACCCACACACTGTGTTTCAGTTCTGTGCGTGTACTTTTTATTCTCTGATGCTCTGTTGTTGTAATAATGAAGAGTATGTTGTCTCAAAGCAGTGACTATACTGAAAACTCACATTTAGCATGGCTAAATATAAGTAAATATGAGTAAAATTTTATATCTCACAGGAAGATGAAAGTATCTGCAATTGAACTACTACTTTCAAATCAGTCTAACCTAAGATCACAAAGCTTCGGTGATGACTTTTGATTCACCATCTGAACAGCAAAGGGAAGAGAGCTGGACTGGCCCACTGTTACAAGGAATAAGACTGAGTTTAAATGAAAAAGAAATCCTCACATCTTTTCTTCTGTGGTTGGGCTGCTGTAGGGCACTCATCAGAGAAAAGGGTGCTGACGCTTTTCTGAGTTTTAAAATGGAGTAGAAAAGACTAGGAGCAGGGCTGCAGAAAAGGAAGCTATTCATGGGGTGCTCACCCCTGATGTATTCGCAGCTGGGGATTGAAAGGATAATGCCCAGTGTGCATGTCAAATTAAGTGACTGGTGATCACCTCAACCGAGATTTGCTACATCCACAACAAGGAAAACCACAAGGGCATACCTGGGAAGGAAGTGGCTTGGGCTGCACAATCCTCTGGATATCGTACCACTCTTCACTCCAGTTCCCCATAAGGGTTTTCGCTGAGTAATCATTTCCATTTGTGATACAACTAACTCCAGCCACTCTGGGAAAGCTTAGAAGTATTGCGCCAATCCACAGTTCCCCATGGCCAGTAGCTTGCATTAAGATGGTACGGAGGGAGTTGTATAAATAAATCTTGGACACGATCTGGCAATAGAAACCAGCAACTCCCTAGGATCATCTTGGATCTCAACAGCAGATAACATAACATGAAATGTTGTCCCTTTCACCCCACTGGTGACAGGAGAGGGACCTCCTATACTTCCATGCGTGACAGAGGGCATCAGAGAAGAACTGTGCTCCTTCTTGATGCCAAAAACCTTTTTTTTCTTTTTTTTTTGTGTGTGTCTAAGGTGGTATGGTAAGTATCCACCTTCCTAAACTGTGACACTGCATTTCTAATCCCTCTCAGAGTAACTCACCTACCCCTTGCCAAAGCGATTTACACAAGGGACCTAACGCCTGACCCAGGACCAGACCCCACACACTGCCGGCGGTGGGTCTCTCTGTTGCCTTCCCCAACTTTTAAGCCTTCCACCGTGCGACTCAAACACCGTCCTCGCCCTGCACAGCAGCCGAGGGCACGCAAATCGAACTGGCGACAGCAAAGCATCGTTATCCTCAAGCCACAGCTCGGCAATTCCAGCTCCCAGCCTCGCCTGGTCCGTGCGACGGCCGCCAAAGCCCCGCGGAGCCCCGGGCCGCACCCGACGGCAGGAGCCGCGCCCGCAGCACGCCCAGGGGAGGTGCGGAGGCCGGGGCTCCGGGGACGCGCAGAGCCTCGCCGGGGACGGGGTGACGCGCCCGACGCCACCAAGAGGCGATGAGCGCAGCGGCGGCCCGCCGGCCGGCAGAGACGTCATGAGGGAGCGCCGGCCGCGGGGATGGAGCCGCTGCGGCGGGTCCTGCTGCTCGGGGAGGGCAACTTCTCCTTCGCCGCCTCCCTGTGCGGGGCGGAGGGGACGCACGTCGTGGCCACTTGCTACGAGAGCGAAGAGGAGGTGTGCGGGAGGGGGCGAGCCGCGGAGAGCATCCGGCGGCTGCGGGAGACAGGTGGGTCGGCGGCTGCGGGGGCCGGTGGGGAGGGAGAGCGGGACGGGGAGAGGAGCCGCCGGTCCCCGGCCGGTGGCTGTACCGACCTTCTGGTCGGAGGCTGCGAGGGACCTGCCTCCTGAAGTCAGGGAGCTGCGGCTGCGGAGCCTCCCGGGGCAGTCCGGTCACTTTATAGCCCGTCACTCCAGGCAGCGTCTTAGAACTTGGAACGAGGAATTGGAATTGTCCACGAGGCTAAATCAATGCCCTAAAATCTAATCGGACTGAAATAATACTGAAACAAATAGCCAGTTAGCAGAAGTCTCTGCAAGAGAGCAAAGGGAGCCTGGGCTTTCTGGTTTTCTTAATGCACAGGAGTGGGAAGACACCTGGCAGCACCTGATATGCTTAAAAATGGGCTAGAGGACTTAAATTGCTACCTTTCTTTAAAATTTTCTGTAATAATAAACATCAGTCTTGTTTTTTGTCAACTTTTGAAGGAGCTGAAGTTGTGTTTTCTGTGGATTGCACCAAGCTGAAGGACTATTTTTTACCAGAAGAAAGAATATTTGATTGTATTTATTTCAATTTCCCTCACTGTGGGAGAAAGGCTGGCGTAGTGAAGAATAGAGAGCTTCTTGCCCACTTTTTCCGTAGGTGAGTAAACCAGAAGTAGTTCTATGCTAATTGACCGCTAGCTGTGTTACAGGGGTTTTTCTGGCACTATTAAAATTTCTAGGTGTGCTAGCAGGATTTTTCTTGTTGCCTGGCTTTCCTTCCAGCTCCGCAGAAGTGCTGACAGAGGAGGGAGAGGTCCACGTGTCTCTTTGCAATGGACAGGGCGGGACACCTGCTGATCAACCAAGGAGAGAATGGCACAACAGCTGGCAAATAGTGGCTGTGGCAGCAGGAGCTGGATTTATCTTGAGTAACATTCATCCTTTTAAAGCAGAGACTATCCATGGATATAAGTGTACAGGCTACAGGTAACCATCATGTGGCAAAACTGAGAAGTTGGTATTCGTACTGTTATAGTGCCTAGCACTAGTATGTTGGTTTAGTATCTTGTTTGTGGAGAGAGGGACTCCCTTTAATTTTCCTTAAAATAGCTACAGTTCTTTTTCACCTCTAAGCAGAATAGCTAAGGTAAAAATGCAAGCTTCTGGCCAACGTACTTTCTCAAAAATAACATTATCTTAGGATTTTAAAGGTCAAAATGGTCCATTTCAGAACAAATGTAAATCTTGGACTAAAGGCAGGAGGAGGACTGCGGTATGTGCTTAGCAGACAATCACAATTGCAGCATGGTTGATGTTGGGGGGGACCTCCCACAATCATCGAGTTCTGCCCCACAGCTCAGAGCAGAGCCAGCTCAGAGCCACATTCAGTCTCCAGGGACAGAGATGGTGCAACCTTTCTGTGCGACTTTTTCCAGTGTTGGACCACCTGTGCACTAAAAATATGGTAGTGCTGCATTTTTGTCACCTTGTAACAAGACCTGGGATTTGGCAAAAGGTGTGTTGAGTGTTACACAGAGCTAACTGTGTAATGCTCACTTGTGACACATTAAACATAGGAAATGATCAATGATTTTCCTCTGCTTTTTTTTATTGTCAGGAGTCAAGATAAATCTTTCTGTGTAGAATGTGCTTTAAACCACATTTTCACACGAAGCACTCCACTACCATATTTCAAACCTATGATCTGCAAGACAAAACTGGAAAACCAAAAAGTTTATTTTCAAGTACCACAAGTACTTGTGGATAAAATTAATAGGTAAGTTTTACAATTAGTTTCTGTTTGGCAATAACGCACACTCCTGCTCTCAGGAGGAATCACCAGCATAGGTATCAGATAAAATGGAATTGCTTCACTTTCTCTCTTCTCCTCTTTGCAGAATTTTCTGTTCTATTTCTTCTTCAAGTCTTCTTCATATTGGCGTGTGGTTATGGCCTACTTAAAAACAAATCTATAGAACAAAAAGAAAGAGACCAAGCTGCTGTGTGTTTGAATGCACAAATAAAGATGAAAACTTTACTCTCTTTTATTGTACTGTGAAAGAAATTCAGGAGCTGACTTGGTGTCTGCTAATAGCACAATATTAAGGCTAGCTAGGATAAAAAGTGCTGATCTCTTAGGCAAACTTCTGCGTACTTCAGAGACTATCCAGGGCTATCATAATGTGATTAATTTCTCTAGTTTGGTAGTGCTTGTGCTGAGTGGAAGTGGTGATGCTGACTGTTAAGTCCCATCCCTTTTTTACCAGTGAAAGTGCAATTAATTCTTGATTGCAACCTGGGGACAAACACCACTGTCCTGAAAATGTGCTGGCCATTGCAAAACCTTTGATGAAAGACTTGGCTTCTTCAGGTGCTTATTAGAAACCAGCTTGATATCTGAGATTGTTTTGGGTAAATTGCTGCACTCAAATTATGATCGCAGGTAGGCATCTCAAGGAAATCTGTTTAGTAGTGTCTGTAATCTGCACTTTTCCTTTTTACAGGGGTTTCCTAGAACTCAATTCAAATCACCCAGTACGGACAGTAAAGGAGAAGCTCACTGCAGGGCTGAGCCAAGCCTTTCCGTTACAGAACATTGACGACTGCCCTTCTCTGCTCCACCAAGGTCACCTCAAAGGCGTTTGTCACTCACATATCTTTTGGATCATTCCGAGCCCAGAGGAGACTCCAAGCACTGAAGAAATGTCTAATGGACTGGCAAACGCAGTTTTATTTTCCCACGTTGATTTTTGCAGCGACACACATAAGAAGGGCTGGGTGAATGTACAAGAGGGATGCAACATTTCCGAACAGTATTATCTTAGACCTTCCCTTCTACCTATTGCTCAGGCAATAATACAAAGAGGAACCTTTCTCCCAGGGACACTTCATGTTCTTTCTGGCCCAGTTTTCAGGAAGTGTCTCATCACTCCTTGCTCCATGCCTGTTTTTCATGAGCTGGTTTTTGCGTGTGCAGTTAACAGGGGTACAGAGAACAGCTGCATTGAGATGTTGGCGAGGAACATTAAAGCCAGCATACATTCTCTTCACCAGGCTGTTTCTGATTTCAAACTGAATATCAATCTGCACGAAGCAACGAGCTTTGAAACAACTGAGCTAAATGGCTTTGCTGCTTTTGAATCTCAGTTTAGTAAAATTCAGTACTTCATCGGTGTGGAGACAGATACTCCAGGCTCCTGTGAGAAGGGCTCCTGTGTGGGGATTATAAGCACAGCTCCTTATGAACTAGTAAGCAGTGAGTTGGTTGTTGTCTTTGCTTCGTTGAATCTTGACCTCCTAGCCATGCTAATCTGTGGAATATCTGACTGGCGGATGCTCTGGACATCAGACACACGGTTCATCAGTCAATTTCCTGGAGGACAGTTAAGGCTTTTCAAGAGTTTTTCTCTCTATCCCCCTTCCTATGTGCACGATGTCAGCTTTTGGGTTCCTGATGGGGAACAGTTTGATGAAGTTGCTTTTCACACCATTGCTAGGGAGGTGTCAGGTGAGACAGTCATATCCCTCCAGTTAGTTGATAGTTTCCAGCAGCCAGAGACTGGACGGAAGAGCCTCTGCTACAGGCTGACCTTTCAGTCCTGTGACAAGGCGCTGAGCCGACAGAAGGTGGCAGAGATGCAGCTGCTCTTGCGGCAGGAAATAAGCCAACGCTTGCACGTAACCCTTCGGTAGAAGGTTGTGTGTTGTTTTCAGGTGCTCCAGCAGCCTCTGCGCTTGTTGTGGATCTGGAAAACGTGCCCTACAGTTGGACCTAACACCGGGTGTTACTGCAGTGCCTCTTACAAAGG
>VZTO01003693.1:91111-118353 GCA_013400615.1 Syrrhaptes paradoxus
TGCCCGCACCCGGCATGGCGGCTGGCGGCTTCGGCACCGCTCTCGTTTCGTTCTCCGGCCACACGGAGCGAGCGCTCGGCTTCCCGCACCCGCTATGGCCGCCAAGGGGGCCCGGCAGCGGCCGCGGGCTGGAGGCGGGGGAGAATCGACCCGGGCGCGGTCGGAGGCCGCGGGCGCGGAGGAGACCCGCGTGGAGTAAGTGGGGCCGCGGGGAGCCGGGGCCGGGTTGCAGCGAGCGCCGGGCGCGTGCCGCGTTCCCCGGGCGGCGCGCGGGGGCGGGTTCTCCAGCCGCGCGGGACCGCAGCTGTGGTTCGGGGCCCGGCGGGGCGGTGTCAGGGCAGAGCGCCCGCCCTGGGGTTTCCTCGCTGCTGTTGAGAACGTACCCGCAGCCCCGGGTGAGCCCCGCTGTGCGAACGGCTCTGCCCGGGCTCCCTTCGGTGCAGCGCCTCCGGGGCTTGCCGCAGCTCGTTGTTGGGGGAGAGGAAGGGAGTCCTGGGGGTGTCTGGCTGCGGTGGGTTAAGCCCTCGGGGCCGTTGCTCCGGTGTGGTGAGGATGGGTGGGGGTGCTTCCTTGGGAGGGGACTGGCATCTCCCAGGGAAAGGAGTGAGTGAAGGACTGGGCTGTACTTACACAGCGCTCAAATGGCAGAGATGCAAATGGTCTTGTCGTTTCTGTGCCTAGTGTCACATTGATCTTCTTAATGAGTCTTTTTTCGTGCGTATTTGTGTTTTTTTCTTTGGACTAGATCATCTGGGAGCAAAGCAGGACAAGTTTGGGCCCCTGAAGGATCAACAGCTTTCAAGTGTCTAATCTCAGCCAGGTTCTGTGCAGCTCTCTTAAGCAACATCTCTGATTGTGATGAGACGTTTAACTATTGGGAACCGGTGAGTGGCTTTTTCTCCTTGTTGGAGATACTTGGGAATTTGTAGTTGGTCTGTGCAAATGCAGATTTATCTAGAACCTTGTGCTTATCGCTGTGTTTCAAAGAGAAATTTTCTTACTTGATAATTCAGAGATGGGAAATGCAGAACTGTCTTGTCTGTGTGATGCATATTTGTTCATTTATTTATTTAATATCCATTGTAGACTCACTACCTCGTTTATGGAAAGGGGTTTCAGACGTGGGAATACTCTCCAGACTATGCCATCCGCTCGTATGCTTACCTGTGGCTTCATGCCTTACCGGCCTTGTTCCATGCTAGAGTTCTACAAACTAACAAGGTAAATCCGATGTGTGAAAGCTTCTTTTGTGATGAATAAACATGTCTTTAGTCCTTGTTAAACAGCTGCTTTGTTTGTTGTCAGAGGTAGGAGAATTCGTGTTTACAAAATGCAATTTTTTTATAAACACTAACCTCCCTGTAAGGATTTGCCCAGGGTTTGTGAGCTCACTGAGGAAGAGTGATTGGGAATTGTAGGGAAATGCTGTCATGCTCCAGTTTGATGGAGAAGCTGTCCCAGAGGAGCTGGTAGCTCCTTGGCCTTATGAGCGTGTACAGGCCCAGGGACAGTTAGCTAGCAGCCACGGGCTCTTGTTGACCCCTGTGAGTTTCACCCTGATGCTTTAGAAGCCTGTATTGTTTTGTATGCCAGCTATCAATGACTGTTCTGATTTTTTTTTCAATAAACTATTAAAAAATAAATTGAAATTTTGCAAGGGATGTTGCAAACTGAGCTAACAGAAATGTAAAAGAAAAAGCACTGAATGTGCATTCTGCTTGGATATCCATTGACATACCTGGCATGTTTCTGCACAACAGAAAACGAAAGAGGGGTAGTTCTGGTGGTAAGCACAGTGGACTGTATTTGCTTTCTGTGTTGTAAAGGACTTCAGCGTTAGAGGGCTGGGCCTTGAGCTGCTGGGATCTTCAGCATCCCTTGATGTGGGATCTGAGTCTATGAGAATAGGCTCATTCAGCACTGCTAGACTTGCTCCATCCTGTTCAGAACTTTTGTTCTTGGGACCACATTATTAGTAGTAGGTGCGTAAACTTCCTTGCAAGCCTTGTGCAGACTCTGAGTATGTCTCCTAGGTTCTTATCTTCTATTTCCTCCGATGTTTCCTGGCCTTCCTGAGCTGCATTTGTGAGCTCTACTTCTACAAGTGAGTATTAAGAGCTGTCTACAGTGAATGTTTTGGAGCAACGTGAGTAACATGTTCAATTAGTGCCACGGGGAAAACACTTTGAAACTCTTGTGTAGATGTGTCTGGGAAATTGTGAACCTTGAGAATATGTGTTCTCATGGTAACTTAATGAAATATTGGTCAGGATTCCACTGTTAGGACAAAATTGGATTCTCAGATCTGCCACCCATGTCTCCACTCCAGCATTTGGTTGACTACACTCGTTTTCTCACTGGTACCGGCAAGCAGGGTGGGAGTCTTGTAAACTGAACTCTGCTGGAGGAGAGACTGGTGCTATGTTTGTTTATTATGCTTAATTTTAGTGGAATACATTGTTTATTGCTGCCTTTTCATTTGTGGCTTTCAAACTATTACCTTGCCTGACTTTTCTGTGGACAATAGTTTGGTTTTAACAATGAGCTGTGGCCTTTGGCATGATGGTGTTTTGTGAGGGGTGAAAGCCTTAGATAGATGGATGTTGCTACAGCAGTGCAGGCTCCTCACGTTCCTGAGGTTTGCATGAGCGCAACTGACAGTGGCAGAAGCCAAGTCTCTTCTAGAGTTCTGCACCAGTGTAACTGAAGAGGATCTTCAGCCAGAGGCAGTCATAGTGCTCCTCAGGTTGCCTTCATCAGCTGAATAATGAGAATCACCCACCTTAGAGCTCTTGGGATGCTCCATGGGTTGTTTGTGGTTCTGCATGCATTGGGTACTGTTCTTTCTTGTACTGAAGATATTTGTGTGAGCTCCAATTCTCTCTTGCTTCTTTAGGGCTGTGTGCAAGAAGTTTGGGCTACATGTGAGCCGGCTGATGTTGGCCTTCTTAGTACTCAGCACTGGGATGTTTTGCTCGTCTGCAGGTAAGTTTGCTTAGCAGTGGCACTAACAGTTACTTTGCCAGCAGAAACCAAAGACAGGTCCAGGCAGAAGAAAATCCACAGCACTAAAATATCTCTGTAGTGATCGTTTGTTGTGTTCTGTTGCAGGTATTTCTCTGGCAGGTGGAAGGGTGCAGGACAGAATAAGCCATGATTGAAATGATGTTCCCTGTCAGTCTCTTGTATCTTTCCATTTCCAATCTTGTATCTTTCCATTTCCAAGGCATGTTTATTTCTGTTGTTGCCTCCAGTCTCTCTGGAGGGCCATGCCTTTTAAACAGGGTCTTGGCTTACTTTCCTTGACCATACTTTAATCCAAGGAAGGAGGGTCGTATCTTGGCATTGTCCTGCCCCTCTGGCTGGTTGTACCCGTTTGCCTAGCCCATCACTGTAAGACTTTTACAACACCTGCTGTAGGTATTGAGTAAAGTGCAAAGAGAGACTTTGAGCAAAGGTTTTCTGTATTGTGTGCACACAGAAACTTAAAGGGAAATACCACAACTTATGGATGCTGAGATTTCCTATTTTACCTTTTTTTTGTTCGCGGTGAGTGGAGAAAGGACTTTCCTTTCATTGTTTTTGCAGTGTCATAGGTATTCTCATTCTTCACTTCCCCTCAGTCTCTGCCCAGTTGTTTCAGAGGCTGTACCCGGTCAGCTCATATTTTCTGCTGCCACTTGAGCAAGTTCGTTTAATTTTTTTCAACCTATCAGAATATAGAGGATGCAGCAAGTGTTACAAGTGGTAACCATGGCTACTGTCAACTGGTTGCCACTGCTGAGTGCCACTAAGGAGGCCTTCATACTTAAAGGAAGTACTTCTGGTCTTGGCAGAACAAGAAAAAGAATTTGAAATGAGAGCATCCAGCTCCAATGGAATGAATGAGAGATGATTCGCCTTATCTGGGCTTCGTGCGGTTCTCCCACTGTGGGAGAGCTGTGCGAAGCCCTTTCTTTCCTTGTGTTGCAGCTTTCCTCCCAAGCAGTTTCTGCATGTATACCACGGTGATTGCCATGACTGGCTGGTATATGGACAAGACCTCTGTAGCAGTGCTGGGGGTGGCTGCTGGAGCCCTTCTGGGCTGGCCCTTCAGTGCAGCTCTTGGGTAAGGAGAGGAGGGCTCGGGAGTTTTACATTTTGTCAAATGTTTCTTGCCTGGTTGGGGAGAACGTAGGGGCTGGAGAGCTGGAGGAAGATACTAGCAGGGGCTGAGGTGTCAGCTTAGTCCAGGATCATTGCTCCAGGCTTCTATAGCCTGATTTCTTTGCTTTTGAAGAACTCGGGTTGGGGAGATTTCCTGACCCTAATATAGTGAGAGTAAGAGTTGAGTTGGATGACTGGAATATGGAGTAGAAGCAGAGCCCAGTGAAGTGATGGTTCTCTTCTAGCTACTGCCCTGCTTCCTTTTGAAGGGGCAGGAAAACCTGCAGTGGAGAAAACCAAAATCTGCAGTTGATACCTGGTCTCTCTTTCAGGCTTCCTATTGCCTTTGACTTGTTGGTACTGAAGCGGAGGTGGAAAAGTTTCCTAAACTGGTGTGTGGTGTCGTTGATCCTGTTTTTGGTAAGTGGCTGTAGCAATGCACAGAGGGAATGGATTTGGCTTGCAGTAGAGGGGGTGGGTTCCATTAAGAAAGTCTCATGAAGCTTTTGGGCATTCCAGCCGAAAGCTTCTGGCACTCGAAATAATAGATGCTTTCTTCCAGGTGCCCTTGGTAGTTGTGGACAGCTATTACTATGGGAAGCTGGTAGTTGCACCTCTCAACATAATTGCATACAACGTGTTCACCTCTCACGGACCTGATCTCTATGGTGAGTTTAAGATAACAAGACAGAAAGGGAGTCGATGGTTTTCTTGGTACTGTCTCGCTACCATGACCCACCAGGTCTTGATTGCAAATCCTCCCTTCTGACATGCGCTAAAGCAGAAGCAGCCTGTAGGTTCTGAAGAGCTGTAGTTCCAGCTTGTTGCCACGGGATGTCTTTCTCGAGCTGGGAATCTGCTGTGAGTGAAGCTGCTTTTGTTCACTTTCAAGTTCTGTAAACCCCGGTGAGATGTCTCAGCCTCACAGCTGTTTGGGAACTGTTAGCAGCAAACGCGTCTGGATGCTGTGTGAGTGCAGCGGGCTCAAGTGATAGATGCATGTGTTTGTCAGCTTTAATTGAGTTCTCGGCTGTTGTTCCTCACGGTCAGGGTGCAGAACCTTGAGAAAGTGCCTAACAGTGCAGAATCCATCGTTCTTTCAGTTCCCATTGGGTCTCTGCAGGATTCCTGAGTCCATGCCATGCCTTTGGAATCTCCTTGCTTGTTGGCACTGTATGGCCTGAGCTTTGCTGGCAAGCAGAATCTGAGGTTACCATAAAGGCATCTAATCTGCAGGGAAATCATCTGCCTACGAGGGGTTCCCTGGAACTGGCCATTTAGGATGCTGTGTGCCCCAAATCTCGTGTCTGGACCTTGATGGCAATGCTGTGGTGTTGTTCGGGAGCTGCCACTGCACTAAGTCATTCATATCACGTACTTCTAGAGCTGAGGAGTAGAAAAGTATTATTTTCAGCAGGGTTTCAGAAGGGCTGGTGGAGAGTTCAGGGATGCAGGATCCCTGCATCGTCTCTGTCATCTGCTTAAGCCCCGTGGAGATACTCTAGGAGGAATTCAGCAGCGGTTAGCAGCCAGGCTTTCTTTGGCAGTGCCCTGCAGCCCGTTATTTGTTGTTTTATTTGAAGGGCTGTTTTGGGTGGTACTGAGTGGTGATTTGTTACTTGTGCTGTGGCACAGCAGGGCAACAGCTGCTTTACCGTGGCTCTTCATCTCCGCAGGGAGGCTCTGAAGTCTGTTGCTGTGAATTTTCTGAAAGGAAATTCCGGGCTCTGTGTCTGATAGGTTGTGGCATGGGCTTGTGCCTGACCTTTTCCACACTGGTGCGTGAGTTCTTTGCAGAAGCCTCCAGGGACCAATCTATTCTGAAGTGTTTTATTCATAGTGACATTCATATAACATCCTCAGGCTAGTAAGAGAGCTTGCTTGAAATTGCTCTTTAATGCAGTGGGGCCAGGACAACTCTGTGTGTTTATAGAGTTTCAAAACACTTGGGAAAAATAACACTACCAGGGGAGATGAAAGGCTGGCCAATCCCTTCTGGCTTTGGAGCTGGGATTTCCCAACTTTCACATGATGGGAGCAGGAACTGCTGGAGTTTGCAGAGTCGTCAAGCCATATCATCTTCAATGTCAGCACCACAGTATTTTTCCTTTTGCCTGCAGACTGGAGTTCTGGAGACAAAGTTTGATTTTTTTTTTTTTTTTTTTTTTTTGTCTTTGGGAAAGTAGCTTCTAAGCGTATATCCGTTAAGCCTGATTCTGAAGCTTTGGGTTGTTTTTGTGTACAAAAGTTCTAAGAATGCGCAACTTCTAACAAAAGTTTTGTCCTGCTTCCTGTGATCAGAGCCTTGGCTGTGACTTGCAGTGTGATGACACTTTGGGAAGCTTTGTTCAGCTTGAGTGGAATGTACTGGAGCTGTCTATATGACACCTTGCTCTGTTGAGTCCTGGTTCTTAAATAGAGTGAAAATAAGTGAAATGCAGAAAGCAGACTGTTCATTATACTAGCACTGAATCAGATTTGCTTAGAAGGAAGGCTGTGATTCACAATCAAATTATTGTGGCTTAGTTACTGCTTAACAGCTGAGCTAGGTTCCTGTCTGCATGCAGGCTTCTAGCTTGTGACAAACATAGGGTGGGGCACCTTAGTTTAAGCCTATTTTACAGCTCCTCTGCTTTGTCCTGAGCTGCCCTCCCCATTGCTGTGGTCACGCTGCAGCATGGTAGCTTGTTAAGTTCTATTAACTTGTGAGTTTGATTTCTAGACTTGCTTACGTAGCCTGTCACAAAGCACAAAGTTCAAACCAGTGTCTGGCTCAGTGCCTGGCTCAGTGCATCCAGTTGGTTATCCCTGTGGAACCACAGTGCCGTGAAACTGCCTCAGGTTTTCCCTAGCAGACATATCCCACTCAGCAGCCCTGATTTCTAGGAAAGGTAGTACTCGTTGGTCCTAAAATGATCTGCTTTCTGCACGTGTTCAAGATCTGTGATAATTTAGAATTGCTGTCCTTAGATATGGAGAGTCACCAACAGAGTCTAGAGGAGGAGGAAGGGACATGGGCACTACTGCAGATAACTCTGTCCTGTCTGTCAGTTGACATGATCTCTCAATCTACCAAATCCCATAGTCAGCCTTTCACAGGCTGAGAATTGTGTTGGTGTGGGACTTGCAAGAATGATGAGGCAGGCGGAGGGAGAGAGAAGATGAATTTCTAATAATTCACTACCTTAAGGTGCCCTTCTCCCCCAAATCCAAATCTGTAATTGCTCTTTGCTTTCACTGCTAATAGTTAAAGGTTTCCTAAATGAACCTCATTTGCTTGGACTTGACCTTAGTAACTCCAATTACATGTTTCTGACGTTCCTAGTGCAGCTTCTAATCGTATTTAGCTGTAGGAGCTGCAGAGGTTTTGGGTTTTCCTTGCTGCTTTTCAGTTGTCTGATTAATTTCAACATGGACCCTATTTAAGTGGCTCTGATTGCGGGAAATTGCTGCAGCATGTGACATATGTCACAACAGTGCAGTGATTAAAGCCCCCGCGTGTCATTTACTGACTGATTGAGCTAATCACACTGAGAGTGGCAAATGTGTGGAGAGGAACTGGCATTCCGTATTGTTCGGGATTTTAAGCATCCTGCATTGAGAGTCCAAAGAAATTACAGTTGGACTGGAATTTCTTCCATCCTTCAAAGCTTGGAACCAATACCCGACTATGTCGTGTTGAGAGGCAGAGTTGGCTTGCTCCTGTTTGGAGCTACACTGTAAGAACAGATTGAAGTAGGGACATTGTAAATAGCGTTGACTCTGAGGAGGTACCAAAGCTAGCATCTGGGTGAACTTCAGTGGCAGACTCTTTGTTGGCATGAAATGGGACTGAATTCTTTTTCTTGTTCCTTTTTAGACATGGAGTGTACATCATCACTCCAGAGTTATAATGATCTCTTATTAACATTGTGTGTTTTTGTGTTATACCTCTGTTACTTCTCTGCAATCAAAAAGAATTATTTTGGAGTCAGATTTTCTAGTTTTACAAGTTTCCACCTTTACTGTCTTGCTGCGTGGGCTTTCTTAATGCAAGGGTGAGTTCTGTGTCACAGAGCTCTGCTGGGCAAGGCGATTCATGTGTAGCAGATGTGATATTGACTGTGAACCAGTGGAAAAGGTGATTTCTAAAAAAGAAGACAATGAAGTTTCTTGGGCAGACATGCTGGTGAGATACTCTGGTGCCTCTGTATGGCTATTGACTAACTCTCATGCCACTGCTGGGGCAGTTTTATGGGTGAGGAGCAGAACCATGAGAGTGCTTTGAGATGCCTCAGGCTCCTTCCATGGGGCTGCATCAAGATCTTCTGTCCACATCCTTTCCGTTCTTTGCTTCCAATATGCTTGCAATGGGGAGAATTGATGCCTGCTGCTGATTATCTCAGTGTGTGTCAGGCAGAGAAGGAATGAAGCTGCTGTTACATCCAGATCTCATACATGCTTGTATTTAAAAATTCTTGTTTCCTTTTCTCGTCCTTTAGGTACCGAACCCTGGTCCTTCTATTTCATCAATGGCTTTCTGAATTTCAATGTGGCGTTTATTTTGGCACTGCTTGTGCTGCCACTGACCTGTCTCATGGAGTGTCTGCTTCAGAAATTTCATGGTGAGTGCAAGACAGCTGTGAGAGCCGAGCACAGACAGCCTGGATCTCAACCTTGTTACTAAAGGGAGAGCTTGCCTGCCAAAGAGCAGCTTTCCTTTTATTGAAAGTGAAACTAGGTTCAGGGAAAGGCTTTGGAATAATAGGAGAGTTCCTAGAGCCTGTGACTCAGTATTGACCCCACGTTGGAGCTGCTGTGCAGAAAGAACATCCAGTGAGATGCAGCTACTTACATGCTGTCTGCAAAAGGACAGAAACATGTTTTTCCTGTGTTCCCTGCTTCCACTTCAAGAAGAACAATGTGTTATCGAGGCTGAACTGTCCATACCCAGAGTAAGCTTAACAAGTTGTGTGGTACATAACCTTCAGCCAGACATGCAAATACATTAGAAATAGCCCGTCAGAAATCTTGAGAAAGAAACTACGTACCCATTGTTGTTTCCACCTTACCTGCAGCTGTAAATGCTGTTAGAGTTATGTGGGGAACCTTTTGCTGGCTCTTCCATTGTTACTTTTTTGTACCACTGCTAGAATGTTTTCTGCAGCAGCTTGAGAGGAGAGAGTTGTTATTTCCTTTATGATTGTCGGGGCTGAGCCTACAAATAGGCATCCTCTGGTCTCTGCTGCTGCTGCCATTGAGCCTGGACTCGTCTGTGCCCTGGGGAAGGCACTCTCCAGCTTGCAGGACTGAGCCCTGGCAGGACAGTCCTGCTGCCTTCTGCTTTGGGAAGCTTCCCCATAGGTGTAGATATACTGAGAGCAGAGAAAGGAGGAACCAGAATGTTCCCTACTTCATTTTGAGCTTTCTCTTAAATAGAATGACATCAGTTTAAACACGTGAGGCTTGGCAAGTAAGTCTGGAGAGGAAAAAGGTGTTGGAGAAGTGTGAATTCTTCTCTCCTGTTTTCCTAAGGACGAGCAATTCATTGTCAACAGCAGCCTCCAGATTCATCAGTCCAGTTAGTGCTTCACTTTCTGTTTTTTTTACTGAATACAAGAAACAATAACATCATAATCCTTGCTGATAATCTATGTTAACAGACATTTGCTTATCTCTGCTCCTTGGATATGACTGACATACTGTCAGAAACCAGAAAAAGCTCAGTAGGAGATCCTGTAAATGCAAGATTTCCTGCTGTTCACTGGGTGTTCTTGCACTTAACAGCAGGAGCAACTCTGCCAAGTGCTTTGTTCTTATTGCCTGTGAAACGCTGTTAGCTTAATTGCTTAACTCTGCTGTTGGGAGTAGCAAAGGGGCAGAAAAGGGACTTCAAATTGTCAGGCACTGTAGAACCCTCCTCGGTGTGACTAAAATTCAGGGTAATTGTTGTTATTTTTGAATCAGTTATTTCCTCCGTTAAGCAGAAGGTGCCTGAGAGACCTCTCCTGCTGTTATTTTTGTAATGAAGCAATGAAGGTTGTGGAAACCTCAGTCGCTAAACAGCCATTTGTACGTGGAAGGGTAGGACCAGAGGAGATCCGTTCTGATCTCTGTACGTATAGCAGAATTCACAGCAGGGAATGTAGTGCTTCTGGCTACTCATTTAGACATGTCTGTTCTTGGTGGGTTTTTTCTCTTGCTTGGCTCCAGTACACACTCCCTTATTTTCTGCTTTTCTTCTTCCTAAGTCTGTTGAAATTGTTAGTATTGCAGGAATCTACTAAAATTCTCTGATTAAAATTCTGCGCTCACTGGACACATTACCTGGATTTTAGCAAAACGACTGCTCAGAACATGGTGTGTTTGGGTCTGAAGGCAGTGGTTTGGGTCTGGAGCATGGGCTTTTGAATGTAAGATAGGATTGTGCAAGAGGAGAAACCCCTCGTTCGTACATTACGGCTTTGCTGAATGTTTGTTTCTTTCAGTTCAGAATCTGGGCCGTCCCTACTGGCTGACACTAGCTCCTATGTACATCTGGATCATGATTTTTTTCAGTCAGCCCCACAAAGAAGAGAGGTTCCTCTTTCCCATCTATCCCCTCATCTGTCTGTGCGGTGCTGTGGCTCTGTCTGCTCTTCAGGTAAGTTTTGGTGGAACATGTTTTTTTTAATGAGCTCATTCCCTTAGGAAGCATAACTGCCAGCTGACTTCTTTAACATCGCTTCCCAAAGTTTGGGAACATCTGCAGAATATCTGTGTCTGTGACACAATCTAGTGATGACACCGTTCAGGACTGTCCTGTGCAGAGCTTCTGATCATCATCTTCAATCTGTTAGCTGATAGAGTTTTCATTTATAACTGTGTTTTGTGGATAGGTATTGAAACTCTGGAAGAATCTCTGCGTGTTGCTGATTTTACAGGTTGAACCATAATCTTCCTGTACAGGTTGAGTGACAGTATGTGCAAAACTGTTAGCCCTCTGTACGTTGTGATGTCAAAGTAAAAATATTTGGGATTTCCCTCCTGAGTGTCATACAGAATGAGCTCATCTAATAATCTCAGACTTCTGTGCAGACCTCTTAACAGCCCAGCAAAAAAAGATCAGATTTCATGTCTTTTTTTTTTTTAATCTTTCCTCAGAAATGTTACCACTTCATATTCCAGCGCTACCGCCTGGAACACTACACAGTCTCCTCCAACTGGCTGGCCCTGGGGACTGTCTTTCTCTTTGGCCTTTTGTCACTGTCACGCTCTGTTGCCTTATTCAGAGGTTGGTATTTTGGACTTGTTCTCTGCTTTCCTGGGTGTTGGTCTCGGCAAGTCTCAAGGCCTGCCAGAGCTGTGTTGCTTTAACTATAGCAGCACGGTAGAAACAAGGAACCTTGAAAGTTTGGAAGGAATTGTTGCAGGGAAAGAAACAAGTTCTAATGGTCACTGTTAATGAATGATTTTACACGTGTGTATGTATCTGCATGTTCATACACGTACGTGTGAACGTCTGTATGTATTTGTGTGTGTATGCATGTATCACTAGAATGATATCAGTTAAAAATCTGCTGCCCTTCACCTTCGGTCGGTACAACTATACTGGTGTAAAGCCTGCACCTGGATTAGTATTAAAGCAGATACTTGAACTTTCAAACATATGATCCCACTTGAAAAAGCATTTTCCCAAGTAAAACTTGCAATGGGGTGCATGTGTCTGTAATGGAGATGGATAAGAGATGGTCCTTAAGTACTTCCTTGAATCAGAGCCATGCACTGAACCTTCCCACCTCATCAATATTTTTTTGCTTAGTGGTAGCCGTTAGCAGTCAGAGCAGGAGAATGTGAATAAAAACGATAGGGTGCAAGCACTGCTAAAAGGAATGGGAGGTTTCGAATCCAGCCACTTTTCAGCATAGACTAATTCATTTATTCAAGAAGTTATCAGTTAAAAAGTTACGTATTAACATTTTTTTGTAGTCTTTCAGAAGCAGTTGTGTAAAGACCGCCTGTTTCTTTAGCCCTATTCACAATTTCCTGCCTTCTGTAGGCTACCACGGGCCCCTGGACCTGTACCCAGAATTTCACAGGATTGCTACTGACCCAAGTATTCATACTGTGCCGGAGGGGAGACCAGTCAATGTCTGCGTGGGAAAGGAGTGGCACAGGTTTCCAAGCAGCTTTCTCCTGCCAGATAAGTAAGTTGTTCAACGTAAAAGGTACAATTTGGTGAGATTCATAAGGAGGGGCACTTCTCATAAGAAGTATTTATGGGAGTAACCTTCAGGACCTTGTGTCTCTGACACCTGCATATCCAAACCAAAAGATCCCAAAGTTTGTTGTCAGCAGACCTTGTTGGCCACAAGCTGCTGAAAATTCGTAGTGTGACTGCTGTTCTATCAGGGCTGTCAGGAATGAAATGTCCTCGGTTATGCTTTTGGTTTTCTCCACCCAAAACGTTCCTAACTCCTGCGTTCTCCTGCTGGGCTTTCTGACACTGTTCTCTGCAGCTGGCAGCTCCAGTTCATCCTGTCGGAGTTCAGGGGCCAGTTACCAAAACCGTTTGCCAAGGGACCAATGGCCACACGAATCATTCCCACTGACATGAACGACCAAAACAAGGAAGAGCCATCTCGATATGTAAGGATTATATTCCTGTTTTATTTTCCTTCCTGTATAATTTGTATTAATACAATGCCTATGATTGGGTCTCCTCATTTTGCTTCTCAGGGACCATGCAAGCTATAGAACAAAAATGGGCTTTCTTCAGCCCTTGGAAACTTCCCCATTTATATGAGTGGTTTCTGTTTGCATTTCTCTTGCCTTTCTTTAATTTAAAGACATAATAATAATAAAAGAAGCAGAAGAAGTAGTAATTCCTAGTTATTGCAATTTTGGGTTTAGTATAATGCATTACTGGGATCACAAACTGAGTAGTTTGAAATCCCCCATAGAAAATGTTTGTCACTGGACAGGGATTGAATTTTTTCTTTGTACTTTCCTTTCTTTTTAAATATAAATGTATTCACCATACTTGCAAACTGCGAAGGAGGAACTTAATTTGGAACTCCACTGAAATAATTGCATCAGTGACTTCAGTGGGAATCTGTTGAGATCGATATATTCTGGTATTATTAATTTTCCTGGTTGTATTGTGTTACCTAAACAAAACCAATGCACACACATGAATACTTTAAAATTATTGTCAGCTAACTTCTTTAAAATTATTTAGCAGGTTAAATCTTAGCAGTGCACTGAATATTCTGTGCAGCGCAGGCTTCTGCGTTAAAGCTCTCTTATTCTGAGCATCATTATGTAGTTGATGGAAATGGGAAGGGGGTGTGTTCCCACCTGAGAGGAGCTGTCTGCTGCAGTGCATTCCATTTACGAAATCTTGTAACTGGCGTATTTCTGGCACAGACAGCTGGCTGGTGCACAGCCCGTGACTAATGGAGCAAAACACCCTACAATTTTGTTTTTTCTCATGCAAGCAAAAGGGCCTAGGACATTTGAAATTAGCTACTAAATGAGAATTTTAAATGGAGTTTTAAAACTTTCACTTCTGAACTGCTGATGACACCAAGAAAGCAAGGTCTTTTCTCAACTGTAGTGAGCTTATGAGTGCAAGTATACCTAGATTTAAAAAAAAAAAAATTAGCAAGCACTGGAAAGGATCATCATAGCAAATAAATCTAAATAGCATGAGTCTGTTGGTCATTTAAAGGGGAGAAAACAAATGGTTCAAAAGGATTATCTGGGCCATGGACAGCTTAAAACCAATTAATGGCTGCAGAAATGGGACTGATCTCTCTGTTTCAAGTGTAAGTATCTATTACTGCTCTGCTTGAAGACTGAAGAGTAAATCTCAGTGTTCTGTTGCTATGAGACACTGGGGAAAAGAGTGATTTGATCTTCTTGTTTTGCAATTCTTCCTTCCTTAATCATGTTGAACAGCACTTAACTTGTACTTGCCCTGCTGGGGAGATGCGTTTGTCTCTGAAACTGCCAAGAAAAAGATACGGAGCATTATCTGGTACAAACATGTATCCAAGCAGGAAGAGCAGATTAGGCCTAAAAGCTGAAACTGTTAAAACCCCTGACTTTGGAGGAAGTTTTTTTTTAACCACTTTATTTTCACTTCTTTTCCAATTCCCTTTAGCTCTGTTTTGAACTATAGGAACTCACCTGAAGCTTGGTCTCATTTTTGAAATATGCATTTGAGCAATCAGGAAAACATCTCTAGTTTTGCTGGAAACAGTTGAACCGTTTCTGTGTGGTAAACCAGACGAGCTCCTGTTGTGCTCTGTGTGGCCAGGGTAACATCCATCCAGGCACGAGTGAGGGACGTGGCTGCAGCAGGACAGCAGCAGGCTGAGCCCTCTGTCTCTGTACCATACCATGCCCAGGGCTGTTACTCAGGATGAGATCCAATGTAGTTCTCCACCACCTAGCATAGCGGTTGCATCAAATAAAAAAGAGTGGGAAGAGGAAAAGGAAGGGGGAACAGAAGAAGATAGGATGTAATTTAGAAATTCCTTGCATCTCCATGCACTTTTTTCTACAAAGAGATATTTAAAGGTCTGTACACCACCTGTGTAAATCTCCAAATAAATGCATAGGTGCTGTGTTGGCCCTCTGACCAGGATGATATTATCCTTATCTTCTGTGTAATTTATAAGAATGCGCTGTGCTCTACTTGGAATGGTAGAAGGGAGATCTGTTACCTGGTAGGTAATTCATATGCATCGGGAATTACAGAAAAACTTCGTTAGTGGTTTGGGAGTCTTTTTGCTCATGAGCCAGAACCTCTCTCAGGGCCTGGAGTGTTCCTCTCATACTGTGCAAGAAGTGGATTCAACATTCTCCTCGGCTGAGTTTCCCGTGGTGTAATTTCATTTGCCACTCAGTTGTGATGCCACAGAGCCATCTGCTATCCACCTAATTAAATTGTTTTCAGGCTAAATTGTTACAATAAACCCCAAAGGTGCTTCAGAAAAGTGAAATCAAGCATGTCCAAGGAAGTTTGTGATAAAATTTAGTGGGGAGGGTGAACTGAAATGTGGGATTCCTCAAGGAAGAGCTTGAGGGAGTAACACAGAATAGACACAGTCATCCTGGGGAATCTCAGCTGCCTGCATTTAAGAAAACTGATGGGTAGAGGCTTTTGCAAACCTGGCTTAAGGGGCCTTGGCTTTTCGTTTGACTAATCCAGCTATAGCTGCCCTGCCATGGGCAAACTTCTGCAGTGACTGTAAGGAAATTTCTTTCCTGGTTGAAACACCTGGTCATCACGCATTTATATCTTTGTTCTGACTGGATGAGAACTGCACCCTGGTTTGCAATCAAGGAGACACATGGTGTGTGTCCTGCCGTGGTTAGGAAAAAAAAAAAAAAACGCCTGGGGGAGCTGGCCTCCTAAGCAGTGCCTGTAGATCCCTCATGGAGGTGATGGGCTCTCTGCCTGAAACTCGGTGAAACCAAGTGGACCAGGACTTGTTGCTCCCTGAGCTTGATCATGTTCCTTCCACCAGACATGGAACTTGTTAGTGTGAGTCCTCCTCCTGATAAGGTCCTTAATCTTTCCCCTCCAGCCCCTGTTTGCAGAAAAAAAAAAAAAAAATCTGGAGGGGTTTTGTCATTTTACAAAGGTCAGTGATGATCTGACCTTGTAGGACGCCTGGGCTTTGAAAAGCTTGTGCATGCAAAAGGCACGATTGCAATCTACATTCTGTTCAGACCCCCTGAGGAATGAACAAGGACCAAGAATTTGTGTCACCAGACAATTTTTTTGCGTGTGCACTGTTGACAGGATCTGATTATGGTGCTGGGTGGTGCTGGGGCCATGGAGCCTGTCTCCAGACAACAGTTCAGGACAATGACCTTGGTTTTTTTGTTGCTGTCTTCAGCAGAAACTTGTAACCAGTTGACACCAAGATGCATGATGGAAGTTCTTAGCCTAGCACACAAATTTCCTTACAGGTCACTTAACCTCCTCAGGAATTTTTTTTCTGAAAGTGCAGTGGATTGCTCAGTGGAAGCTGAGCTTGTTTATAGCTGGGAGTGGGAAGGAAGCACATTAGAAGCATGCACCTGGCCTCCTGTTCATGCAGATTTCAAAGGCAGGCTTGGCCATGGCAGGGTGTTTGGGAGGAGCTGGCTGGACCTTTTATTTGTTCACTGGTTTCCTCGGTGTTTGCTGATCCAATAAGGCTGGTATTTGATGGCACTGAGGGGCCCAGCACTCTGATAACCCTCTCCTGCTGGATGCAGGGATTGGTGGCAGCTGTAAACTGAGATATCACAGTTGAAAACTTGGTATTTTTCCTAAATTCCTGTGTTAAGTCTTTTTCCTCTCTCCCTTGCGTTCCACCTGTGTGAAACATCTGCACAACTATTGAGACTTATGTTACAAGTTGCAAATAAGTATTTATCAGAAGTTATGTCCTGTCTTCTGTTCCACTTAACCTGAGGAAAGACTCTGGTAATGTAATTTTTGTATATGTAAATACATGTGTTCTAGCTCCCTGATGTCTCCCAAACCAAAATATCTAGATTATTGAAGGAAACCACCAATAATTACTAGGATGAGCTGTACTTCGTTGGTATCTTTTCTCAGAAATTTCAAAATACTGTCCTATATTTTAATGTACAATGCCTAATACCATATCAGAGGCAGAAGTGGGAATTGTTAGTCCCCTTCCACAGCTGGGAATACTGGAGTACCACAAGGATGGCTTGTGGACCAACAGAGCCAGAAAAAGCATCCAAGAATTCTGTGCATTCTCAGTTCACAGAAAAAGATCCTGGAGGCAGAACTTTCAGATTAATCTGATGGGGAGTGGCACAAGAGCAGAAGCGTCAGTCCTGCTGACTTCTAGTGCCTCCAGTGCCAGTGCTGGATGGGAGAAAGTGTGACCCTTGGCCGATAAAACCCAGTGTCAGCAAAATGCCCAAGTACAGAGGCAGTCACTGGTAGAACTTGCTTTGCTCCAGAGGCTGAAAATCATTATGCCGGCAGCAGCTCAGCCTTGCTGCTGTACCCTGCATCCCTGAGGGGCTTGTTTTTCTGGCATATTGTAATGATATAGCTACCCTGGTAAAATTTAAACATGGCCTTAGGCTTGGGATTATTTAACTTTTGAAAATGTGATTTAGATCACTTAAAGGCAATTGGATCTTCAGCAGGAGGGCATCAACCGTTATTTGTAACCTGTCCTCGCTAGTACATCTCTGACGCTCAACGCAGGGGTTTCTACACAATGTAGCCTCTTGTTGAGCTATGTTGTATGAAACTTATCGCACATCTGATGGTTATTATTAAAAGGAAATTTGTCCTGGTGGGAACTCAAGTCTTCTTTGTAGCTAATAGTTCACATTTGTCTCAGCAGAGTTTTTATTCCTCAGCAGTTCGAGTGCACATTTATAGGGGTACCTGTAAGGAGTGGGGAGAAGAGGGCAGGAGGTGGGGGCTGTTGGCCAGAAAGGCCACAGGACATTCATATAAACGAATAGCACAGCCTGTTCATATCCAAAAGCACTCTCCCCAGCAGGAAGGAGAAGGTTGTATAACGCAAGTCTCCTGAGGACATTGCCTGCAGCTCGTTTAACTGGGAGGTCACACGCATGATTCATTTCTGTGATGCTGCTTCCTCGAGTGCATTTTTATGATTTGACAAGGTGTTGCCAAACATTTTGGTCAGGGCAGAGCAGTTTCTTGCGTCACAAGCAGCTGATAAAGGCATGACTGTGCTGATACCAAGTCCGCACAGTCTGAGAGGTGCAGTGTGATGTCTGTCTGCTGGAAGTGAAGCAGAGAGCGTCATCAGTGCTACAGGACAGGTTATTCATGCACAAACCCCACCATAATTTGTGCCAGACAACAAGCTCACTCTACTGGAACTGCTTACTGGTTTCCATGATTCCTCTTAAGCCCTGCCACGAGATGACACGACTGATACCACGAGGCTTGCAGAGTTAAGAGGTTGTGGAGCTTGTGTGAGTGGGGGGATTTCTTTTGCAGAAAGGTGGCAGATACGCTCTTTCTTACAGGAGGATAAACAAGGGAGCGTGAGGCACTGGCTGCTCTCAGCCTGATCTGCCATGTGCTTTGTCGTCCTGCTTGGGCAGTGGGTCGAGCCTTTGTTGTGTGAATTTGACTGTGCACTCTTCAGGGGCAGGACAGCACCTACACAAGGTGCTAGTTGGCAGTGTCTTCGGATGTTTACACGTTACGAACAGTTCATGATGGTGACAAATAAGTGCTGAGTTGGTACACTTCTCAGCATCCATGTTTAGCATTCCTCTGGTCTACAGGAATGTTCCTCTCGGTGTGCTTTGACATAAGGTGCCCTTCTTGCTATTGTGCGTGCACTTTGGAGCAGAATTCATGAATTGCTGTTACAGCTGTGATAGGAGTAGTTATCCATAGATCACTCAGAAAGAGAGCAGTAGGGGTCGCTTGTATTCCCCCATAAAGGTCTTACTTGAAGACATTCAGAATATTTTACCGTGTATCCTGCATGAAGCATTTCACCTGTTGCTAGAAATTTAACCCTCTTCTCGTTGATAAGTAACAACCTGTATAAATGAACACATACAACCAGAACCCTACAGGAAATCAACCACAAGAATGTCTTTCTTTCTGCAGATTGACATTTCCAGGTGCCACTATCTGGTGGACTTGGATACAGCAACTGAAACCCCAAGGGAGCCAAGGTATTCCTCCAACAAAGAACAGTGGGTAACCATTGCCTACAAGCCATTCCTAGATGCTTCCAGGTATGCTTTACACATCCGAGAGGGAGGGAGGAAGTCTAGCAGGTCTGTGAACTATATATATATATCTATACAGGGAGGAAAGATACGTTGGCAAATGCCAGCTGGAAAGCCAGGTTCCTGTAAAGGCAGCTTGCTGGCTACAGTGGAACCTTAATATTTATGAGCTGGGTTTGCTTTAGAGGGTGAAGCTAGCTGAGAAGGGTGGTGAGAAGGATTATTTTTAAAAAGAACCCTCCCTGTGCACTTCTTGTTGAAGTAATGTTTTTTGGTTTGCTCTCTAAAGAAATGAGGTGTATGTCATCTCCTCCCTACAGACTTTTGAATCTGCTGTCTTGTTTCAGCCAAATTCAAGACAGGTATAAGTCAGTCTCAGAGCTCTTATAAATTTTATGAAAGCTGGCAGAGAGAGGAGGCAGTCTCAGTGGGTGAAAAATCAGCAAGGTCACACCTTTAATTGGCATCAGAGAATCCATGGCAGAGACCTCTTTAGAATGGGCTCTTCACAAGTTCTGCTGCTCACTGAACAACTTGCTTGTGTGTCTGAACAGAAATTTCTGTGAGAAGCAGAGATTGAAATTGCCCTCCTCCATGCTAACAGGGGGTGTAATCGGGGTAGTCAAACTGGGAATATTGTTAATGCATTCCTGCAAATAAACCCTCAGCTGTATGGGGATGGTTATTTAGTCATTTAAAGCTCATGTTGTAACAGGACAGAGAGGCTGGCTGGAAAAATTTCTGTAAAAAACTAACACAGAGTTCAGTGCCCTCCTATTTTGTATGTGAGACCTTATTACTTCCTAGTAATAGGACCCTCCAGGGAGGGGGCTGGTAAAAGCAGCTGAACAGTGAGAAACAGTGATAATGTTAGAGCAGCTCCCAGGAGTGCTCTAATGTTCCCAGCTTGCTGACACAAACAAGTTTTCTTGGCGGGGTTTTTCATGAACTATATTTTCCGAGAGACCTGCTGTTACATTTGGGCAGGATTTTAGGAAGGGAGAATGAGATGGCCAATGAGGCAATAGAAGCATCTGCATAAGAGCTTTGCAAAGGACTCCTTGTGCAGAGCATGTACGCCTGAGTGTGCATTTCTGCTTTGGAGACACATTTATGTGTTTTTAAAGCTGGTTTATCTCGCTATCCTCTGCTGAACAGCCAAGCTTGGATTGTTTGGACCTGATCTGAAGTACTCTGAAGTCAATCAGAGACACTGAGTCAGGTCCATGTGAGCCTTTAAGACACTTTAGGTTAACCATGGGGGTGTAATTTGCTAGGGGTGCTTTCAGAGGTAGCAGCTGCTGCCACAGAGATGCCAGTCACAGAGAGATCCTGAAACTTCAGAGAATACTGCCCCTGGTAAGGATGAGATGGAAAGGCAGAATGCTGGGGGTGAGAGAGGGGAGCACACTCTCTGGCTGAGCAATCACCAAGATCCTCTAAAGGTGGTGGGGAGGGAGGGGGATCTTCCTGGCCGCTGTGTCCTCCTTAACAAAAGATGCTATTGCATTAATGGGAGACTGGGTTTGCAGAGCATGTCCCAGGAGACCAGGCAGTTCCTTAGCCCTGCTGGTGTTGCCTGCCAGCCTCCTCCTGTCCTGTTCTTGTGCTGCATGGAAATTCTCCATGCTGTTCCTTATCAACACCTCACAGCTGGAGCAGAGGGGAGGCGTGGTGCCTTCAGCAGTGGAGGAGGCCAGGTTGCCATAGCAGCAGGTCTGATTTCCATCCCTGCTGTGAGTACCTCCAGAGCTCCCGCAGTTTGGAGCACGGGGCTCTGTCCCTTCCCCGGACCTTCAGCAGTCGGCAGGTGGGGCAGCTGGAGTGCGCAGTGCTGGAGAAGGGTTAGAGGGGCATGTGCTTACCTGGGGTGTGTCGCTGATGCTGAGGGATGAGGGAGCCATCGGTGTCTCCCCATCTTGTCACAGATTCTCTGTTCCCCCTGAAGAACAGTAAGCCAGGACCCATGGCTTGTCTAGCAGTGGGCACAGCTTCGCAAGATGACTCATAGTACAGTGAAGAGCAGAAAGAACAAACCATGCAAGGTCTGATCTGCCCTGCTTTTAGCCAGCTTGTCATTTAAAGGTATCACATTTGAAACTGGATACTGCAGACAAGGTCAAAGCCCCTTTTGCCAGCCCGTCCACACCATCATGAACAAGAGAAATTTCAGAAAAACTCTTTTTTGATTGCCTGCTTCATAATTTTTTTTGCCATATATTTTCAATTTCTTTCTGTAATTAAAAAAACCCAAATCTCTACCTTGGAGAAGAGGTAGGATGGATGAGCAATTAAGGGGCTCAGCTGGCACTTAGTGCTCCCATGACTCTGTCGAGGTCCCTTAAACCCTCCCTGTGTTACAGTTTCCCATTTGGACCAAAAGTTGGTTAGCTCCCCACTTATCTCCAGGAGTTTTTTGGCAATGAATGAAAGATGAAGAGCTTCAACTTCCTAATAGCAGTGTCAGGTAAATTCCTTTGCAATGTTTTGCATTGGGTATTGGAATTTTGCTGCAACATCCATATAAAGGTTTCCCGTGGCAAATGTTCATAATTGGTCTGTTGAGCTCCTTGCTCTGAATGCGTCAGAGCATTTCTAAAATAAGACAGCATTGTTTGCTTTGGTTTTTTTCCCCGAGTATGACTGAGTTATAACTTGCATGAAATAATGGGGCTCAAGCAATTCTGAAAAGGGGAAATGACGTAAGTTTTGCAGTGGATTGGCAGCTGACAGATGAGTTAGCTCGTGGCAATTGCAGATCTGCCTGGCAGTTGGGTGAGATGCGAGGCTCTGTCTCACCCTGCAGGCTCAGGCATTAGCTATTGTCCTTTTGTTAAGATTGGAAAACCAGTCGCAAAGCAAGTAACTGCTGCTGTGTCTTTCTGTCTGTGGCTGCAGCAGTCTCCCTTGCTGCTAGTCAGCCCTTGCTTTGCTCACTTCTGTCCTCATCCCAGTCTGTAGGGTACCAAGCCTGCTGGAGTGGGCACTGGAGAGCCTCAGAGGGAGGATATTTCGAGCTGCCACCTCATCCAGCTGGAAGGTTCTCTGAGGGCATCAGTGATGCCCTGAACTGTTTCAGGGATGCAGCAAGTGCTTCTATAGCCCCGAAACAGCAGTAGGTGCTAGAAACTTGTAAGCTGAAAGGATCCCAGAGCTAGTAGATCCGTGGGGAGGGTTCTTCCCAGGGTCAGACACACAGGTCTGTGGGTAGAGTCAGTGAAGATGCAAGAGCTCCTATAATGATCCAGACTGCTCGCATTTCTGGGCATGTACCTTCCCCGCCTCCCCAGCTCAGCAGAATGACACGTCCCTCAAACCCAGCACCTGCTTCCACACAATGGTTTGGAAATGTCCCCTGCTACCTATGAAGTAAGTGTAAAAACATTAGGAAAATGCAGCTTTTTGTTATACAAGGAAAGAAGTGTCACTTTGAACTGAGCTGTGAGGGAAGCTGCCAGGGTAGATTTCAGGTCTGCAGCTCAGTGGCTGCAGAGCAAGGAGCATTTAGAGGGAAAAAAAAAAATCCATCGAACACCTCCCCACTCAAAACCAAACTCCAGCTCTTGTTCTCTGAAAATAAATGACCCCAGCAGTTCAATTCACTCCTGCTGAACTGGAGGCTTCTGGGACTCGCTGCAAGTCTCCCATTGACGTCAGCAAGTGCAAATGCAAATCTCAGCTGGCTCTGATAAATGGTGCTGCTAATTGAATTAGAGAGTACTCCAAGCCACCAGCTAATTATGCTCCTCAGGAAGCTGCTTTGTCCAGGTCCATTTAATTCTATATTGTNGGAAATGTCCCCTGCTACCTATGAAGTAAGTGTAAAAACACTAGGAAAATGCAGCTTTTTGTTATACAAGGAAAGAAGTGTCACTTTGAACTGAGCTGTGAGGGAAGCTGCCAGTGTAGATTTCAGGTCTGCAGCTCACTGGCTGCAGAGCAAGGAGCATTTAGAGGAAAAAAAAATCCATCGAACACCTCCCCACTCAAAACCAAACTCCAGCTCTTGTTTTCTGAAAATAAATGACCCCAGCAGTTCAATTCACTCCTGCTGAACTGGAGGCTTCTGGGACTCGCTGCAAGTCTCCCATTGACGTCAGCAAGTGCAAATGCAAATCTCAGCTGGCTCTGATAAATGGTGCTGCTAATTGAATTAGAGAGTACTCCAAGCCACCAGCTAATTATGCTCCTCAGGAAGCTGCTTTGTCCAGGTCCATTTAATTCTATATTGTCTGAGCACTCCGAATCTGGCACAGAAAAGGGGAAATATATTACAGCTCCCCACTGAGGAGCACATATTTTCCAGCTCTTTAGGCTGAACCGTCTGCTTGCTCCAAATGCTTGGGTTTTCCATCAAAAAAAATATTCTTAGTGCAAAATCAGTGATTCAGTCACCTTGTTCTAGTGTATCCTTACCCTGGTTTGATAAGAAACTGTCTTGTTCCCTTTAATGGTGCTTTCCTCCAGGTTGCATGAAATGTTTCCCCTACTTTTGTTTTACAAGTGTATTACTTCTTAGGTGCGTGGCTGGTACAAAATTTAACACCTAGAGGAAGTGCAAATGTTGATGGGTCTTCAGAGAGCTTTGATCATGAGCTTCCTGTGTGTGCCCATAGCTAGAAGGTACCAAGTCCTGCCCGTGTGGCACAGATGCAGCTTCCTCCTGCCTCTTCTTTCTGCCATTACCTTCTCTTCTTCCTTCCCATGCTTCTTTCTGAATTCTGCTCTCACGGGGTAAGAAGTTCAGCTTACAAGGTGCAGTTAGGAAGAATCTCCCACCATTATATGTATCGAACTCCTTCCACTCCATGTCAGTCTGGGAGCTTGGGAGCTTGTGATTTGCAGAAATTCGCTTAGCACCAAAGGCAGCATGGTTCCAGCTCTGCTGGGCCCCCAGTAGCTGTGCACCTGTCCTAACTGGGAGCTGCTCTGGGTGCTGCAGCAGTCGCTCCCCTAGAGACCAAAAAACTGGAAAAAAATTCACATCCCCCCTGGACTGTGGGATACCTCCCATGTCTGAAGCACAGCAAGAGCTAGGCAGAATTTGCCTGTTGCCAGGCTGCGGCGTGGAGCCCACCACTGCATCCGTGTTCTGGTGGCATTGCACTAGACCCTGGCTCCCCAGCGTGGGGTGATTGTGGCCTTGATCTTGCTACTAACGTGCTGCTTTGGGGCTGTGTGCTGATTAAGGCTACACACGCTCACAGTCTCTGGGGGATAAATTTAGAAGCAAATGCAAATAGAACATTATATATATTCACTGTCATCTGTCATCCCAACCCTTTCCATGTGCCATCTGTTGTCTGAGGTTGCTGAGCCTGACAAAGTGAGGTGACGGGAGGTAAAGGTTCCCTGTCTGAATTTAAAGCTTTATCATGACTCTCGGAGCTGTGGGTGCATCAGCAGCTGTGGTTCTCTCACGGCTGCTGACGAGAGCAGGCATCTGGGGCTTGGCTGCTGCATAGTTACCAGCAGCAGAGAGAGCAGCCCTGTGCTTGTGTCCGGTTTGAGTCTCTTCAGTGAGAAAGTTGCTGCTGAACAAATGCAAAGGCTGACCTTAGGGCTGTGGAGCAGATATGTTGGTGCTACCATTTGCCAGGCCATATTCAGGGTTTCCTGGTTTTATATCTGAAATGTGATTCTCTGACAACATAAACGTCATTATTTTTAAGATGCGTCTGTTGCCTTTTTTTATCCCGTGTCCTTAGACTGGCTAATTTGACCCAATGTGAACTGTTCCCTTTTCACCTTTGTTAGGGAAGAGTCATTTTGCTATGGCCTGGCTGGCTGACACCTGCTGGAAACCAGGGACTCCTTGTGAACTTGACAGTTTGAGTAATACAGCATTTTGCCTTGAGGAGCAGGGTGGACTTTGCTTTTGGGGTCTCCTCTGGCTAAATGAGATACACAGCTCTCCATTCTTGTAGCACATCCTTCTCGTTTTGGGGGAGGAGTACAGGAATGTAGATCAGCCTTTACACACCGATTCCCTGTATTGTTATTTGTCATGTGTGCCTTGGCATTATGTATGACATCCGCTGGTGGGAAGAGCAGCTATCTTGCTGCTCGGCGTTTCTTGTAATTTTCCACCCAGGGTATTTTTTTCCATCAGTCATCCCTGCCTCTCCTTTTTTGATCTTCTTTTTACCATCAGTATTTTCTCCTCCCATTTCACTGCTGATAGAAGCTCTGAACCAGTGAACACTGACATTTAAACTGCTGCTCATAAGGGCTGAGTTGCCAGCAAAGTTAAGAGCATGTGGAGGGCTTTCGTTGCTCGGAGTTTCAGGCTGTCTGCAAACTCAATATGGTTACACTGAGCTGCCTTATTTGGGAAGAGATTTTTGCTACTGCTAGCTGCTGGAATATCCTTTTCTTCTAGAAAGCAAAGCTAAATCCTGCAGATTGAGGACATATGCCACGGAGACCATGGGAGCCCAGCCGTGTGAGCTCCATTGGGCCAGTATTTCGGAATACCAGCAAGTGGAAGCTATAGGGAATGTTTCTCACAAAAGGTACAAAAAAGAGGAAGTCTAGAGAAGATAGTAGTGTTTCTGCAGAGCTGTGAGAGCAGCAGCAAGGGTAAACACCGGTGCTCAGTTCTGCTCCAGCAATGAGACCCACCCTTACTGGGTGCCCCGTGCCTCGTACAGCGCTGGCGGGGCAGGCTGTCGGTGTGGAGATGCACCAGGTCAAGGGAGGATGGGAACTGGGTGCTGTTGCCTCACTGGTGTCAGCTCTATGTCTGGACTGAGCGACTGAAGGCATTTTCAGCGCCGCAGACTGTATACTTGGGACCTCAGCCATAAGCTGGAAGTGCTGCCTTCCTCTCTGTTCCTGAGCTAAACCGCACAAGGCTAATTCAACAAATTACTTCATCTTCACCCAGGCACACACCCTGAGCCCTGGGGAATTGTGCTGGTTTCTGACCCTTTCTTACAATGTAGCAGCAAGCTGGTACTCTACCTTATTTTTAATTTTCCTTGTTTTAAACAGCTCCCCAAGCAGCTTGAACACAGTGGCTGGTTCTTGTTTTTCTTTCTTTTTCTTTCCTAAAGGGAAGTGAAGTGATACCACACCATTCACAGAGAGCAACCATGGCAGCAGCAGTGGGTTGTCAGGCTCAGAGGATGAGATGCCAGAATAAGTTCAGCAATGACATGATGTTCATTAGCCACAAGAGATGGAGGAGGAGGAAAATCAAGCCCTTGTTTTCAAAGGGGTGCTTTTGCTTCTAGTGACTGGAGGGAGGGCTGACCTCCAATTTCCAGGCACAAGAAATGACAGCTGCAAAAAATGTTCCTTGTTCAGAACGCACCAAAATTACCATCTTCTGCCTAGTTATTTGCTACTAAGAGATTCTGCTTTGAACACGTTCCCGATTCCAGCACCTCAGGAATTCACAAAGAGCAACCATTTCCAGTGATTCTTGTATTTAGGAACTTTGCTGGGTGCTTTAGAATTTGCAAAGGGCCTAAGTGTTATCACTGAGCTTTTCTTCCTTCGAAGTAAAGCAATCAGCAGTTTTATATCCTAAAGCACAAGCTGAGCGCTTGGCAAAAAGCAGGCATACAAGAAGCTGGATGTTGAAAAGAGGCAGTCTTACAGTTAGAAGTGGGACTTGTAAATTTTAGGAATTCAGACTTGCTCAGTCTCTCTAAGAGTAGCCTGTGCTTTCTGCCTCAGTTTCCCCTCTCCCATATGGGAAGAGTGCTGCTTTGTCCATCAGTTAGAGTGTGTCAAAAGAAGGAACATTTCAACTGAAAAATGCCTTGTTTTGTGCTCGTATGGCATCCTATGTAACAGGACCCTGCTGCTGGGTGGTGCNTAAATTTTAGGAATTCAGACTTGCTCAGTCTCTCTAAGAGTAGCCTGTGCTTTCTGCCTCAGTTTCCCCTCTCCCATATGGGAAGAGTGCTGCTTTGTCCATCAGTTAGAGTGTGTCAAAAGAAGGAACATTTCAACTGAAAAATGCCTTGTTTTGTGCTCGTATGGCATCCTATGTAACAGGACCCTGCTGCTGGGTGGTGCTGTTCCAATGCAAGTAGATATCACCAGTCTCTCCCTGGACTGTCTTTTACTCCAAGTTGCAGGAGATCAGGAGCTGCTTGTTCTCAGATGAGTTACAGTAAGGCTGTCTAAGAACCCTGGGAGCCCCTGGGGAGATGTAGTTCACGGTGGCAGTTCCTGCCATTGTTGCTCAGACTGTGTTTTTGAAAGCTATCCAGTGCTGCCTTACAATAAGCAAACAAAACACAATTCATCTTTCTTCTGAAAAAGTGACTTGAATGAGATGTCCAGAACCTTGGGTGTGTTACCAGCAAAGCTCTGTGAATTGCAGTGACCAGAAAGTACAT
>VZTO01003694.1:0-16180 GCA_013400615.1 Syrrhaptes paradoxus
TGTAAAGAAGCCCTGTTGTCTTTGTTATTCAACATGGCTGTTTCGAATTGTAATCACTGTGTGATAATTCTGGAATTTATTCCAGCTGATTTTGTATAACCAGAATGTCTCATTACGTTGTGTAACACTCCACAAAGACCGTGCAACAAACCAGTGCTTCAGTGTCACCCTACGTGATAAGGTTTCTCCTGTGAGAGGCATTGTCCCATAGTCTTCTTCGGTGTCTGGCTCTTTTGTCTTTCATTTATTTCTATTTTGTTATGACAGTAACAAAGATGTTGCTTTTCAAATTCATTATCATTGTTGTTTCTCAACATTTCCCAAATGAAAGCATGGTGAGATAGAGAGCCATGCTTCCATTTCCCTGATAATCGCTTTCTCCAAGGAAACTGATAGGTTTCAAATTTGTGTTGATAACGAAGGCACTATTTGTCTTTGTCTAGCTATCTCGGTAAGTCTTTTTTCTCTCTCTTTTTTCCCCCCTCTTTTTTCTTTGTTTTTATCTTTTTTTTCAGCACAACAGCCTTTGTGCTTTCCAGGTCACTGAAAATGGGACAGAATGCTCTGAGCTATGTGCCCTACTGAGTGGAACTGTTTTGTTCGCATGCATTGATGCTCCCTTTGTAAAGAAATAAAAAAATACAATCAGGAAAATGCAGAAGTGAATGTTTTTATTCTATGCTCTAAGTTTAACAAAACAAACATATTGCAGCCCTCCTCTGTATTTGAAATATTTCACAGATGTGGTCAGGTGCTGACAATTCCATTTTGCTATGGAATTTAATAATTTTTATTGTATTACAAGATTAATGTTTATATGAAGCTGTTCTATTTATGCAACGACACTTTAATGTAGTAAAATTGTCCAAAGAAAACTTATTTCTTTATGGATGCTTTCTCTGCATAAACAATTTTTTTTTCTTGTATTAGTCTAATATTTCTAATATTAAAGAAAAAAGTTTTATAAAACCATTTAACAGCACTGAAACAACCAGAATGAATTGCAAAATTCTTTTCAAGAATCTCAAAGTGCAACATACACTTTGCAGAGAAATACTGGCTGGCCTCAGATGCAACACAAAAGACAAGCTGAGGTGAGGGAAATCTTTGCTACAAAGAATTTTATAAATATGTAAAAAAAGAAATCTCTTGACGTAAGAAGAATGGAGATGGGGAGCTCACCCTGTCTTAGATGTAATTTTTTAGTTCTTCCTATCTGCTATTTTGTGAGATGAGTACCCTAAGACTGATGGATTCTGGTGCAAAAGAGAGACAGAAAAGGTAAAGATTCAAATATTTCAATATGGTTCAATACAGGATATAATATTTTAGTAGTCACTGAGGGAAGGGAACAAGCTTTGAAACCATGACTGGGTAATAACGATCACAGAAATGATATCCTAAACATGTTCTGAGTGTTATACCGTGAGGCAAAGTGGATAGACGCTTCCTTCTTATCCATGCCTATAGATCAGCAAACCATTCCAGACATTTAGCCTTCATCTCTAACAGACTGAATAATTCAGAGAACAGATTTCCTTCTCCTGGCACATCACAAGTTTTTACAGCTATGGCAAAAAAAAAATGGAATATACTTATAGATTTTTTTTTCCTCTTTTTCATAATTTCAGTAGAGGAATTGGCTTTGAATATCTACTCAGAATCATCCATATAGTGTCTGACAAAAGTTCTTTCATGAACATCAAAATAGCATATATATATATGTACACATATATATCCGTGTACACACAACTATACACGCAGAGACATAATCTGAGATTGTTCTAAACTTAGGGCAGTTACGTTGTTCACAGTGGATGCTGATTTTGAATGCCTTTCTTTGTCAGTACACATCTTGAAGCATCTGATGGGGGCCAATCTTCATTAGAAAAGTGTAGGTCATTTTCTGAACATCTTAATTTTTAATCTGAACATTCAAAAAATAAGCCATTGCATAAACTTGATTTTTTTTTTTTGCAAATATAGGTCAATGCTTCATAACACCCCGGATGCTTTACTTGTTTTGGGTTTTTTTTGCCCACAAGGGAATCAGACAAACACATTAAACTGACTCTGTTATGCAGACTGTTACTAGAATTGATGAAAACAACCCAGCCATGTGTCCTGCATCACACAAAGAGGCACGAGCCCAGCTTTCCAAAGTACCAAAGATTTTTACTCAACCCAGCCCAGCGTGTTTGTATGGGTCCATTTTCTGGAAGAAACTGGTCACCCAGTTAAATGCTTTACTGGAGCAGCACCAGAGGGTTTGGTACTTTGCAGTCCTGAGTTTTACACACTGTTCCCCACCTCTCTGGTTTGGCTTAGGATTCAGAGGCAGACTGCCATCTTCTGAAACACTAACATCATTGCCTCTAGAGTCTGGATTTTTCGGATGCTTCCAACCTGTTAGAAATCAGGCATTGAGCCTGTCGAGCATAGGAAATAAGACCAGATCTCAGGCTCTGGAGGGTTCCAGAAGTAAATATTCTCAAGTAAATGTATGCGTGTGACCGATACGTCGGGAACTTTATCAAGCCAGAACACTGAAAACTAGCAAAACAATAAAGTAATCAAATGTCATTAATTATAATGGACTACCTTCTGCAGAAGGTGTCTTTTATCATCTGCTGGGAGTCTTTGATGGTTAACCTGGGTTTTAGGACAAACTGCCTAACCTCGAGTTTTAATTCTAGGCACGCTTCATTTTCTAAACTTCTCCCCAGGCACTTCAGTGCAGAATCTCTTTGATTTACTGCAAAATGAAGTTTGACATATCTTATTATGAAGAAATACTCCATTTGAAAATGTAGAGAGTAGCTCTAGGAAAACAACAGCAACCTCAGAAAAGCTTGTCAGCCGTGCAGCCCTTCTACAAGTGCAACTGACAAACCCAAAATAATATTTCCCATTGACAATTAAGTGTGCAAATAGCTGTGAGTGGAATCTGTGAAGGGACTCTTGCTATAAGACTGTTAGCCAGAAAATGTTGAGAATTTATAAATTTGCTATGTTGTTTTGAGAGCAGTTACAGAGAACTCAGTGGTCTGACGCGTTAAGTACATGCTCAACTCTCTTTCTCTGGGAGAAACACCGGTGGAGTATTTATGCAGCAGGTCTGGTGGCACCAGTTCCTCCGACTGTGAGAAGACATCTCACAAGTGAAGTGACCGAATCTCAGGCTGCGTGAAACCAGTCAGTCCAAAACCTTACACCCTTATATCCATTGCAATGTGGGTGAAACCAGTGGAGTAGTGCCCGTTTAGAAAAGGGTTGGATTTAGTCCTGCAGCCTTTTTTCCCCCTCTTCTTTTCCATTCATTATTCTCCTCTTTCACCCACATCTGCACGGCATCTTGCACACCCAGAGTGGCTGGTACTACACAGACTATAAATCAGGGTGTTGATTCACCTGTTTCACATTTTCTGAGGATTCCATGGGAAGTCACAGCCTTTTCCTTTTCTCCCACAGAAAACTGCAAAACATGCTCCCTGTTTAGCTCAGACTGTTTCACTGGATGGGGGCTGGGGGAAAGGGGAATGAAGAAAAGAACACTCTTTATATGCTTTTATTTGTTAAATTGATTTATTTATCAAAGGAATCTCTCAGCCCTTTTGAGCAAAGTCATTTTCTTGACTGTTTGATCCTTGAGCTCCACAACAAAGCCTGAAATGAAACATCAAAAAACATATTCTTAAAACACCAACACGTCCAATTCTTCAGAAAGGTCATTAACAGTGAGCGCAGGGGTGCCGGGGATACTAGACCCAAGTCAAACCCTCATGGCTTTCTCGACATCCCCGGTATCACCGTGTCCTCCTAGAGCTGCTGAGGCTTACTCGTGCTTGGGAGACATCTCAGCGATAACCAGCTGCAGGGAAGAAACTGGCAGCCAAACCTTCTCAGCCTGCTCCTACGAAACCTCCAGGAACGCTCAGGAGAGAAACACACAGACCCCACTGTCACCCCCAAGGGTCATTTACATCTTCTGCTTTTTACTTCTTTTTTTTTTTTAATCTCCTTCTCCATTTTATGTCTAAAAAAAGCCCACAGTTTGCAAATCTTGCTGTTTTGTTGTGATCCATGACTGACATCGTGAGAAAAATCAAAGCTTTCGAGAGGCAGACGTCGGAAAGGCTTGCTAGCTATGTGAGCAGCCCGTCTGACCAGGTGCTGCATCTCTGTAACAGGGAGGGTGTAAAAGGGAGTCAGCACCAGAAACAGAAATACTTCCCAGAAACATTTTCCCTCGTCATCCTTTTTTTTTTTTCCTTGGGTGCATTTTTTGTTGTCTATGTCAGAAAGAAAATACAGACACAAGAATAGCCCCAAATTTTCTCTTCTTCCCACAAAGGACTCTTTAGATAATTTTTTTGTGCTATCAAAAATATTGTCCTAAGGATTCAGAAATACAGCTTCGTGCAGGTAACAGTAGCTTTGAAAAAAAATAGAAAAAAGCCTCTTTTAAAAAGCCTCTTTTACACGATGGCATCTCCTTCATAGCTGTGCTGAAGAAAGAGACCTAATTACTGGCTGTATGTAAACAGAGAGATAAAGTGCAAAATGTTACACCCTAACGAGGGGACCAAGAGGTGACAGCAGGAAGAAGAAGGGTAAGAAGATAAAGAAACTGTGGTTTTGTCATCGCAAGAAAATCAGTGCAAATCTTTGGGAAAATGTGTTGAGCAACTGGCCTTTGAATCACTGCAGCTAGTAGCTATACAGCAATCAAAAAAAAAAAAAAAAAAGAGTATTTTGGACCAGGCGCTCAAATAATAGGACTTAACAGGTGTTGCTGTCTGCTCCACCTACAATTGTATTAACAACAAAGTGCACAGAGATGATGTGACTTACATCTGCAAAAGCATGCTGGAGAATTCAGGAGGAGCTCTCTGCTGGCTGTAAATGCTCTTTCTTTCTTTGGAGACATGCACAGGTGAATAGTGTCTGTAGGAACTGATAGAAGCAGTTCACCAGGATAAAGTGTTCTTACATTTCTGACATGTCAAAAACATCTGCTGCCTTCCTAAATAAACCATTGAATGAATATTCTCATACAGCACTACTGAAGCATGCAACACAGCTTCACTAAAAGCCTCCCACTGCCCTCCAGATACACTTAAGAAAATAACTCGAAATGGAAGGATGGTACACACAATAGCTCAAGGGAATGCAATCACATTCAGAGAAGATGAAGAAATCATAAGCAGCCACCTGCATTTCTGGAAAGTCCTTGGGCTCTTGCTATTGGCAATTCTAGCAAAACACTTCACAGCATACACCCGTCTCTGCTCCCAAAGCCTTCGGTTGAACCACAGGCTCTGGCTGGCATTGCCTCTGTGAACGTGGTTACTTAGGAATAGGAACAACTATTAGAAATAAGTAGCAGCCGGGCAATTCTTCCCCAGGAACTGAAGTGAAACTTTCTTAAGCATTAAAAACATAAAGCAGAGGAACTGCAGGAGAGCTAAGGGACAGATCTCCAAGACTGTTTTCTGTGCATGTCAGGGTACCCCAGCAGGCCAGCCCTAGCTGCTTCCACAGGGAACTCAAGTTCAGATTTGCTCGTGCCATAGGAGAGAGGGAAAATTTCCGTCCTGAGACCACTGCTTGAAATAAGGTTGGGAAGAGCTGGTCGTGACTGAGGTTGTCTGATACCATCTTTCAGAAAAAATAGAAAGCACTTTGGCTGTCAGAAGCAAGAGAACATGATCAGCCTTTCACTAGGTTATCAGTGGGAGTACATATGGGAACTTTATTGACTTTGATCTAATTGTACTCTGGTTCTACAACTCCTTGATTTCAGATTCCCTTCCTTCTAGAAAGTTCAAATAAAAATCTTTTACCTGATTCTTATATTCCAGTTGTGTTAGTTTCCACCTTTGAGATAAACTCTTAAAAATTACACTTTGTCTCGACTTCTCACCTATAAATATAAGCACAGGCAGATTCCCACACTGGGCAGAGGGACTGTCCCCTAACTTTGCGGTGACTGAGTACTGCAAGTACCCCAGGGAACTCTCTGCTAATCCTCCCAGCTGATGTGCTGCTGAGAACTCTCTCAACTGTTTTGCTCCATAACATCTTGACTGTTTGACCCTTGAGCTCCACAACAAAGCCTGAAATGAAACATCAAAAAACATATTCTTGAAACACCAACACGTCAAATTCTTCATAAAGGACGCGTAGGTCAGCAGTAAATTTTTTAAAACCCTTTACTTTTTCTATGGATAAGACCTGTATTTTTTCAAGTGTGTAAAATCCTGGAGTAAAGGCTCTTCCTAGGGTCTTTGTCTCCTGTAGAGTAACTACCTCCTCGATAAGAAAAAAGGTGCTCTTTTTTAAGGCTATGGGGGGCATACTGAGATTCCCATCCCCTCTCTTAAATGTTCTGCCTTTCTCTCCCTGAAAAATCCTGTTGAAAGGAGTATATTTCTTAGAGTGAAATTCAGAGAGAAGGACTAGAATAGCTTCCTGCAGGCAGTTGCCAGGTTGACATATCAAAGCGATATTGCTTTCGGAATTGAGTGGCACCAATCAGCAGGAACTGTCAGTCTGGGGATATAATAACTGTGGTGCCAGTCGTCAGGAATCTAAATGAAAGTTTCAACTCTACTTGTGTATTTAAAACGCCTGTTGGCTCAGGGAAGGGAATAGGAAAGGGGAATAGCTTTGCTGGCAGTGTCAAAGAAAGGATGGCATCAGAAGAAAAAATTGGTGATTCTCCTCCCTGTGCAGTGTGAGAGTCAGACGACCAAAGTCACGGCATGAAGTGGGTCTCCCATCTGCACCCTCTGTAACTCCAAGTCCCGTTAACTATCTTTCTGAAGAGAAGCTGAAGATTTGTATAAGCCTGTCACATCTGTCACGCTGACATCCTACCAAACTGCCTCTCCGGACTCCGGTCCAAATATAGATCCCCAAAAATTCTGCTCAGCTGCTGTCTGACTCTGTCAATGTCTGAAATCTCCAGACACCTCATTTTTTAGTGAATAAAGTTCCTCAATTCTTACTAAGATGGTGATACACGTTCCCTTGGAGCCCACAGACTCTGCCCAGGTGGGGCTCGGGGTGCAGGGGAGAGCTGGCAGCCCCTGGGGTGCTGGTCTGGGCAGGGAGGGCTCAGAGGTGGGCACAGCCGTGGCACCCGTCCACAGAATGTGTGAACAGGGGAGCCCGCTTCCAGCTTCCCAGGAAAATTCTCTGGTGTCCAGGTAGTCACCACAGGCACAGCTTTTTTGTCCCTCCTGTTGAAGCTGTTTCCCTCACATTCCTCAGGTGTGACCAGCATGAGGATCAGGACTTCCAGGTGAAGTCAGAGAGGTAGGATCAGTGTCTGGTTTCTGCTTCCAGGACTCTCTCTGAATGCAATCATATTGAGATTGCCCAACACAAAGAAACACCTTCCCTGGAGACATTCAAAGCCTGCCTGGATGCGTTCCTGTGGGATCTGATCTGGGTGTTCCTGCTCCGGCAGGGGGATTGGACTGGATGATCTTTCGAGGTCCCTTCCAATCCCCAACATTCTGTGATTCTGTGATTCTGTAACTGTTTGAGCAAGGACAAAACCCTGGCTGCCCACCCCACTCCTGGAGGAGTGCCTGCAGCACCACGAGGTGCGTGTTGGAAATCCTGAGGTCCAGCCACTCCCAGCGCTAGGACACCAGAGACCTTCTGCAGACCTGGGACTGAATAAAGCAACTCTTGTAATGAATTGGATCACCCTTCTGCGAGGGTCCTGGGATTGATGCTATTTTAATCAAATTTTGGCATGGGTATCATCTTTTACTTGGTCTTGTTTGTTTTTTTTTAATACTCTGCACTGTAAACATGAGCTAAACCACTATATCCACGCAGCAGTTCCACCAGGCAGAGGAAAACTCTCAGACCATAGCAGTACAGGTGTCAAAAACAGGCAAAGCTTTTCTGGACTGCACACTCCTAAAACCCTTAGCCTGGTGAAAGACTTGTTGGAGAGGTGTAGAGTCTCAGCTTCATTCCTGTCCTTGTACTCCGATGCTGCAGATCCGTGACTCCCACCTAACTCACATAACTGTCTGGAAGCCATTCTCCGCTGAAGGAAGCAAAAATCTCACCGTCTATTAAAAAGGGACAAGTGATATTACATGGGACTTTACAATTCCAGGAAAGTAAAACACAACAACCCCTGCAAAAAAAAAAAAAAATTGGAGAGGAGGGCCAGGTGCCTGGCCAAAAAAGGATTCTTCCTTAAATTCCATGAGTTGGAAGCATCTGCGGTTCATCCAGCTGTTGTAGGTACACAAAAGTTCTGCCTTTAATGACATTTGGGTTTTACTCTCTTAATTCATGCAAAATTGAAACTAAAATCACTAACGAAGGAAAAACCTTTTAAAATAATTTAGAATAATTTTGAAACTATGCGTTCTAAAAGCGTGATATTCCCCTCTCTTATGTACTTCTTCCAGTAATTAAAACAATAAATGATTGTGTCTGTGGAGTGAGATTAAATGGACATTTTACACAATTTCTTTGCCTGGGAAAGAATCAGATAAAGGTAGTACAAGTCTGATTTCTCAATTTATGGTGTCTAAAAGATGATAACCACTGAAAAGGTGATATCTAGTTGAAAAGGGTATGTAGTATTGATTTTATAAATGGATCCAGGTTTAGCAGATCCGACTGCAGATTTTCCTACCGTCTGTCCCTTCGGGGAGTGCTCTGCAGTAGGACTGAGGATTTGTGGCAGATCGCATGCTTCGGCTCTTCAGGCTGTTTTGTCCTCCTGTATGCTGTCAATTGCATTTACATTTCTTTTTATTCTCGGTGTTTTGCACCCTGGTGTCCACTGAGGAGCAGATTCTTGTGTACACATCCTGTGGCATTGCTACAGGCGGGTGGTTTCTATCCCAGTGCATCACTGGCTGTCCTGGAATCCTGGATTTCTTTAAAGGATTTTGCCTGATGTCTGCTGTGCCTTCAGCAGAATGATTTTTTTTGTATTATTCAACGTTAGAAGAGCAGACGGAATAAGAAAGAATTCTTGAAGGTATCCTAAATTGTTTTCCATTAAATAATCAAAAGTAAATTCACTTCCTCAAAATGTTTGTGAAATCTTAAACATGGAAAAAAGGCCAAAGCCAATACCAAAGGGTTGGAAATTTCAACTGGAGGCATTCAAAACAGAAGCAATGTGCCAACACATAATAGTGGCAGTAATCAACCACCGGGCCACCTGGTCATGGGGAAGGTGTAAAAGCCTTTAGTCTTTGAATCAAATTCACCTCTCTCAGTGTTGACAGTCCTACCCCAACACAGGTCCTTCGTGGGGCTATTGGTTTAGACGATCTGATTTGCATCATGTGAAAAGTCAGAACGTATCATAGTGAACATCTCCAGCCTCAAGGTTTCACATCCAGTTTTATTTAAAAGTTATTTTCTTTGGCTTTACGAGTGGAATGAAACCCAAAGAGTGAAGTACAGTTAAACTGTTCAGCGAAAATCAAAAGCAACTTCTTATAAATGAAAAAAGGAGATTTTAAGTTCTTGATTCTTGTTTATTTTTAACATATTTACATTCCCTCTGGTTATCATTGCATCCGAGAGCTTATCAGGATACTAAATGGGAGGAGGTTTGGGGAAAAAAATTCCCTGATGTCTCTGCGATTGTCAGTTACAGTGATTTGGGTACATCCTTCTGACGAAGCGTGTCTGGGCTGGGACGTGGGACAGCACTAGATGGATCGTTGTCTTCATGCTCCAAACCTGTCGTGTTTTTGTTCTGCAGCTTTGTACTTTAAACTTTTCCAAGCTTTCTTAATAGTGCAGAATCATAATTTAAATGTCTCAAAATCATAACAGATATTAATTACAAAGTGTCACACCCAGCTAGTTAATTTCCTTTATATATTTGCTCCCTCATGGTTTCCTCCCCAAGTTTCTTGTTTTTTGAACGGCACAGACCATTCCCTAAAAGATGAAAGTTCAAAGAATGTGATGCTTGCAGAGAAGCTCCATTTTTTCACCTAAACATGATGCTCCCATTTAGCTGAGCATTCAGCATTGTCTTAGCTCACTTTGCTGATCTCATTTGCCAGTTTGATTTGCTGTTTGATTGATCAAATTAATCAAAAAGCAAACTCCATCTTTGCAATATTTGTTCATGAGAGAAAGAACAGCCCTCTTGCAATATAAATGCTTTGAAGATCAGACATTTTATGAGGCTGCCATGTAAACACACTGGTATTTATTTAGACAAGTCCAGCTAGGCAGTTGGCTCCTTGAATTTTGATATATTTGTTTGCTAACAGCCTTAATTTTATTATCTCTGTTAGCAGAGAATTGTGGATTGCTTGGTGGGGACAAGGGTGTTTTATATCTTATTTGAGCCTTTTTTCAGGAGCTTGTCCATTGTTTCTGTCTTTACCAGATGACCAACTTTGTATGATCTGCACGTTGGAGATAATAGAGATAAGCAGAAGGAACGGTGTAATTTAGCCAACTCTTGGGTAGATAAAAATAAATTTTCAGCAAATGGATTCGTTGTATGAGGACAGGTAATGCAAGTGACACACGTCAGCTGTCTCCTGCTCGCTGTCGACTGCTACAGACGGCACCATCCCTGGCAGAGTGGGTAGTGATGCTGAGTTAACCTCATCTGCCACTTTGCATTATTAGCCCCTGTTTGCAGTTGCTCATAACTTTGCTGGACTTTGCTGGAGAACAGAGGAGGGCTTTCCTCTTAGCTGCTGGCTCCAGCTGGGCTCAGGAGCTGGGAGCAGGGAGGCTGTCTGTCCTGCCCAGCCATGGACACAAGGCAAGACGGAGGGTTAAAATGAGTATGGATGAGGATAAGGAAGAGGAAAATAAAGCAGGATGAGTGACAGGGTTTTAGAGAAAGGCACTGCAAAGAGGGAGGCTGGGAGAGGGGACACTGGCAGCTGTGTGGCTCCTGGCAGAGGGGGACTGAGGTTAAAGAAGGCTCTGAGATGGAGACAGCAAGGGGACCAGCAAGAGGGTGGCTCTGAGATATCGTGAAAGGAGACAGAACTGAGGTGGAAAGACTGGGCCAAGGAACCCTGTGAGTGTGAACGGGCCCTGCCATGGGGCGGTACATGGTAAGGAAGCAGAGGCAGAGTCAACAGGGGACAGCGGGTCTGGGCAGTGAGCACCCGCGTCGGAAAGCCTGCAGGAGGGGTCCAACCTTTAGGTATCTGATGAGGAACCCAGTGTTTGGAGGGGGTAAAGGTATGGAGAGAAACAAATAAAACTGTTGACTTGATATAAACTTTAATTATCTTTTTCTTAAGGGGAACATCTATTGACAAGATCTAAAGCAGCTCTCTGCTTTGAGGTTAAAAGTTGCCATGAGAAATGTAACCCTGCAACCAGTCAAAGCCGTAACAGTTAGTTTCCCATGTCTGGTGAAGGGCTGATGTGACAGCTGCCATGAGGCATCTACAGTTATTCTAAGAAATGCCGAGAGGATGTAGGAAGATGTAGGAGTACGGGTGAGTGACAATAACTGTTCATTAGTTTTCCTCCTGATCACATCAAGACTTTATGCTGGACACCTGGTGCCATCTGCTTCCCTCCAGCTGCTCCTGTCGGGGGGACTGGGGTAGCTCTTGCAATCATGACTTGGGCACCACTTTGCTTATGCTTCTGCAGCCCACACTGCTCTGCCTGCAGCGAACGATAGTGCAGGCTAGCTAGACTTAAAATCAACTTCCAAAACCATCCAAAGGTTGGTCTCATCAGTGTTGAATTTTGTGTAATGTTCCTATTCTAACACTGTCTGGACCACATGAAAGATGTCAACACACCAACATCCCCCAGTTGCTCCATCAGCTCAAACAGTGGAATCAACACTCAGAATAACAGTTGCATGAGGTGGACGGTTTTCTGGGGTGACTCAGGTTTCTGACATAAGGTCCCTCAATGCTTCTGTAATAGAGGCTGAAAGGTTTGTGCCGAGGAAGACAGGATTTCTGTAAGAGAAAAAGTGGTTTTGTGATTAAGAAAATTCCCAGCTAAAGCTAGATTAGTCATTGCACAAATACTCTGCAAAATATATGGTCTTTGGTGCCTCAAACTGGCTGCTCAAATTAAAGGCTATTTTTAATCTTAATCTGTTTGCCTTCCTCCACATATAAAATGCAGATAGCATCACCCCTCATACCACAAAAATAAAACGTACAGTGAATAACATCACAGAAAAGCAGCCTGAGGACGTCTGTGGTTGTGTCACATGGAAGGGTTTGGGCAGCATAAAGTGAATGTGACCATGGGCCATGCACTGAAATATGAGGGTAAAACAGAAATATTGAGGACCCACTGAGTCACTGAGTGCTGTCCCCCCAGGGCACTGAGTGAGACAGTCTTGCAGAAGGGACAGTATGTGACCTTCAGTCAAACTGCCACAATTCATACACAACGAGGGGACAGCCCAGGGCTGTACAGACAAAGATGCAGATAGACACACAAAAAGCTGATTTCAGGCATTTTGTAACTTTTCAGTGCTTGCATTACAACCTTACTGTAACTTCACTGGGTGTCTTGTTTAGATCATGGGTCAACCAAGAGGTGAAGGGTGTCCTGGTAGTTTTATTGGAGTTCCACTGTCACCTACATATTCTTTACATACTCAGAACAAGCTGCTGTAATTGCCATGATGTGCTGTAGTTGTCCTGAGTCCTTGTTGAAATTGTCTTCTCATTCAGCAGCCAAATTGCTGCAGCAGCAAAGTCCTACTGGAAAGCCATGAGAGGAAACCTTTCATATTTTGATGCCCACCATATTATAGTCCTTTTAACATGGTCCTCTTGCATTCATTTCGACAGCTCAGATTTACTCAGGATACATGATAGTATCCTTCCACATTACCAGAGATCCATGCAAAATACGTCCCCCTACCTTGGCTGCCACGTAATTTTTGCTAGATATTTCCAAACCCCCTGATTTGGATTTCTTCTGTTCTGACTGACACAAGCCTCATAAACAGCAGAAGAGCAAAGACTTTTGAGGTCATTCAAGTCCATCTTGTACCTACAGCAAGGGAAATGACCGCAGTAGCCAACACCAATGCAGGTAAGAAGTACGCACCTTAGCCCTGCTGCAAGTTAGTGTCTGCAGCAGCACTTGCTTCACGATAGGTGCAGGTAGGACCATGCACCAGTTCTGCCCTCAGGGAACTATTTTGCTGATTTTTCTCATTTAAGAGTGGCAGGAGCTGTCACGACAGCATGCGACAGGCAAAGGGAGGGTTCAGGCTGAGCAGACCACAGCTCCTCTTGGGAGTCCCATTCTTACATTGTCCCTAGACCTCACATTTCTTAACATGTTCTGTTTGGTCAAATACGAGGTCTTTTTTGTAAACGTGTTGCAGTTTTCTGCACTTTGTCAGTTGAAACAGGAAGAGAAAGTCCGTATCTCAGCGAGTGCTGCAGATGTGCCCCCCTAGCTTGGTGCAGTGTTCAAAGGATGAGTTCTGACAGTTCAAGCCTCTTCTGCTCTAATGTGCTGAATCTGAATGCCCTCAAGTGAAGAATGCTGGAATTTCAATTCAAAATTCAACACCCACATCCCTAAATTCAAGAGCATTTGGGGTTAGTTTTCAATGTTCTTTCCCTGCAGGAATAAAAACAATTTGGTCTGAAGCCAGAAAAAAAATCTGGGGTCCTCTCTGCCCTTTGCTGCTGTTATCTAGCAAATCAATCTCACGCCTGATTGAGGACTGCACCTGCAGAATATTAAAGGTGGGGAGGGTGCAATACATTTAGAGTAACGCTCACCCCACTGTGACAGATGCTTTCTGACAATGCTAACGCAGTGAAAGATTAGCATCCCTCCCCTCCTGCCACAGCAGCCTGACAGCAGTCCGCTGGCATTCTGTGTCAGCAGCTGATGGTGCTGCCCGGTCTGGTCTGGCTGTTGCCTTGCACCCGTGCGACGTGGAAGGGGCTTGCTGAGCAACCTCCTCCCTTCCCTTCCCTGCCCCGCGGCTTAACTCCGCTGGCATGTGAGCCAGAGCTCCCTGTCTGCTCAAAAAGCATTACATGGCATTGGGCTTCAGAGAAACTTAACTAAAATACTGATAAGCAGAGGTTAATTGTTGCCAGCCAGCACTCAGAGGAAGGGCTCTTGGGAAACATCAAATACAGAGAGAAAATATTAGAAATAACATAAAATATTTGAATATTATCTGGAATGCTTTGCATAACTAAAAATAAGACGGAATTAGCAAATAGAGATACTGCAGTGCTTCCTACACAGATTTCTCTTTCCTCTATTAATAGGATTTCAGCTGCAATATTAATTTACATAGCATTTATATTGCATTAGCACTAAAATAATTTACTGTCCGTGAAAACACGTTCCTCCACAAGTTGCTTTAAGAGGTGGTTCCTTGGTCTCTCCAGGGTATCCCTGATACCCTGTCACAAGGGCTCCAGAGTCGAGAAAGAAAGGCTGTATCTTGGTTCTGCCAATGTCCTCCTGTCTCGTGTGAGCAAAATCTCTTAATTCATATTTTGGCTCATAGGTTAATTGCTGATGTCCCTTCAGATAACAGTTCACACAGAGATAGGATGGAGGTTGTGTTTGTCAAATACAGGATGTCTTCCTTGTATCTTTACAGTTTCACTCAAGAACCTGTTTCAATTGCTGTGCATGGGCTTGTGGGGCTACAAGATATTGTCATTGTCCCACAACCCAGGTAAATGAACTACGAATATCTGCATGAGCGTGCTGTCACCTCAGGTGCACCCGCATGCGTTCTCTTCTGGAGACAGAATCCCAGCTTAAAAGCAGTGAACAGCAAAACACAATGTGTCATCGAGAGAGGTGACAACCAGCTCCCTGTGCACTCTGATCCATAAAACACCCTGTGGTAGATCAAAACTCACTCATGGAAGAGAAATGAAGCCGTTATAGGTATTGAAAGTGGTGAAGGTAGAGGACAGAATTTACAGCAAATTCATTTAGGTTGTGCGCTGTTCAAGTCTCTATTTTCTTACAATCTTTTTTTTCTGCTGTTTGAGTAGAAAAACTCTTGGAGGGTGAGCACGTATGGCTTGGAGGAATAATCAACCACAATCTTCCTCAGATAGTGCCAGAAAAAGCTACTGAGCATGGCTTGTGACAACCATGCTCCTTTTCCTGGTTTTCCTGGGTACCGCAGTTGAATGCTCCTGCCCTTTACATGTGGGTAGGGATCCAGAATATTACAGCTGAGATCCACCTGGTTTTCCTCTGTCCTGTGGCAAATTGAAATGCTTGAAGTACCAAAGCCTGCGTGCTACATCTTTCAAACTGTTCCCCTTTAGCTACATATCATGCCTCCTCTTCCAGAGAAAGAAATGCCCATTTTTGGAGCGGAGCTGTCTATTTAAATCTGAGCACTTACCACAGCAGGGTCATNGCCATGTCTGCTCTTCCAGCGAAAGAAATGCCCGTTTTTGGAGCACTTACCACAGCAGGGTCATGGTCAGTAGCAGGGACTTGCCAGGGACTCATTAGCACTTCCAAAAATGTGTATAAATACAGTATATATGTATATATGTGCTGCTCTGCCTCAGAAAGCTCGGGGGAAGGTCTCGGTTTAACTGTAATATAACTTGAAGCCCAGAAAAGCAGCAGCCACCTTATTAATGACAGACCAAGCAGGAAGATCTCTGTTTGTTATTAATTTTGTACAATAATAATATTTTTTTTAACTACAGTTCATAACAAATCTTCCTCTATTCCTTTTTCACCAGGTGAATCGTCAAATGATTTTGAAACAAGCCATCCAGACGGTCTCGTTTTTGTGCAGCAAGCCCCACCATTCTCTATCTGGGAAACCTACAGCCAAATGCCAAAGCAATGGTAATGAAGAGAGAAGACAACGTTGGACTGTCCTCAACTGAACTGAATTAATTGGTGCTAAAGTAACTTCAGGACTTCATCTGACCCTTACTGAAAGCCTTTGCCAGGGTGACCCGTGCAGGACAAGCTACAGGGAATTTAAGGGGAGGGGATGATGAGATAGTTTCCTTGTGCTCTTCACAATCAAACTAAAATGCAGAAGATCTGAGTCACTGTACTAAGGAAAGGAGAGAGAAGGTGCATGTAACATCCATGGCAGTAATCCAGGTTCTAGATTAAATTCCCTGATCCAGTCATGCTTTCTGAAGCAAAAATTACTTCTTTCCATTAGCTG
>VZTO01003695.1:0-45594 GCA_013400615.1 Syrrhaptes paradoxus
TTTTTTAATTTGGAACTGTTTTTGTAATGAATTTATTGCATTGAAATGGATAGTTGCAATGCATATAAATTTCAAATATAAACTAGTGGTCAGAAAATCAATTCTCTGATATTCATTTCCCTTTTACTTTAATTCATTAACTTGTTGAAAGTATATGGACACAGCTAACAATGCAGTTCTTTTATCTGCAACTAGGAATACATGGACTGTGTCTGGTACACTGTCTGCCTCCCAAGGTTTAATAACCTGCAAGTTGGTTATGTCTTGATGACTTACTTACTTATCTTTCCTTTTCCCACCTAGGTGGCTAAAAATACCTCTCCATTAAACAACAAATCTACTGTGTCAATATTTATGAAGTGCAAAAAAGACAGGTTTCCCTCAGGAAAAGTTGGTTTCAGGTAAACTGCCAAAGTTTGTTTAGATTTTTGGAACAAAGCAAAGCAAAATAAAATTGCAACCACCTCTATGGAGAGCATTTAAGTATCAAATCATAATTACTGAGGAAACAGGTTTTTAATTACTGCTTTCTTGTTTCCTCCTCTTTCTGCTCCATATTATAAAAGTATCAAATTATATTTGTGTAATGAAAAATTGAAATATATTGTAGAAAAAGAAAAGGAATCTGCAATGTGATTTGATGAAATAAGAGAGGAAACAACAGCAATACATTGGAGAAAAGAAAAAATAATTATCTTAAACACATTAGAAAATAAATTCTTATTATAGAAGTATGCTGCCCAAAATGAGATTGATATGTTTGGGCTTGGAATTTCATGAAGTTCCAGAATCAAATTTCAAAGTTTTCAAAACTTCTTCTTCTTTGCACTTATGAAGCAGATGGTGAAAAAAACCCAAAATAATAAACAGGTCTAATTTATTTGTCTCAGTAACTTGAAAACAAAAGTAAAACTGCTCTTTCTCAAACTATCATGAATTTTAATCATTTTTTTCCCCTGGAATCCAGAAGAAAGAACAAGCTGTAGACAATCTTAAAGTAAATCTTTTTATAAGGTCATCTCCACATCTAGCATGGTTAGGATAATGATTATGCTCAGATTCTTTGGAACTTGAAATAAATTATTGATATTATTAATAGCCTGGAGAGGGTGAAGAATGAGCATCCATTGTTTGCACTTTTTGAAATACAGCAGCAGATGCTTTCCAGTCCTTTGCTCTGTGATCAAACTAGATGGCAATCATGCCTCTCTTTGCTGTCTTCAGACCGTACAAAATGTGTGTACAATGCCACAAACTTCTTATCAGTCTAAGATTTCTACATAACCCTATTACCATGGTGTCTGACTGTGTTACAGTTCTACATCTGTTTATTCCCACATAAGCCATATGAAATAGACAGAAATTGTTATTCTCAGCAGTAAGAAGAAGAAAATGGACAGAGACACAGAGAGCTGAAGTATTTTGCCCGGAGTCACAAAACTCTGTGATGGGACGAAAAATTAAACCTACAGCTGAAGAGCCCCCAAACAAAAATCCTTGCTTCATTCCTTTACACAAATGGCAAAGTTTTACACCTATGTGTTTAAAGATGAATGGTGGACCAAAGAATGGCAAGAAAAGAGTAGAAGAACAACATGCCCAAAAAAGGAGGCAGAGGTTTCAAGTATCTTTGAAGCAGGAAGCAGTGATTAAGATATTTTAAAGATCAGGGAGAAGGTGATGAAATCACCAGACAAAGGAAATTGATACTAAGATTGCAGGGATATTAGAAAAGAGGAAGACTATCGGGTAAAAGAAAAATAAAAGAAATAGAAACATTGAGAAAATTAGATCAGGCAAGAAAGAGCAAACAGGTTCGAGGAAAATTGGGCTGCATCAAAAGGGTGACCAGCAGGCTGGGTGAGGTGATTCTATCCCTCTACTTCACTCTTGTGAGACTCCACCTGGAGTACTACATCCAGCTCTGGGGTGCCCAACGTAAGAAGCACATAGACCCATTGGAGGGAGGTCAGAGGAGGGCCATGAAGATGGTCAGAGGGCTGGAGCATGTCCTGTTCAAAGACAGGCTGAGGCAGTTGGGCTTGTTTAGCCTAGGAAAGAGAAGGCTCCAAGGAGACATTATAGCNAACTAAATAAATTGGAAAAATAGTCTTGCCCAGTGGGTTTTGTACCAGGCACAAATGAATAAAGTGGGCAGAAAAGACATTAAGGAAAAAAAAAAGGAAGAAAACTACAGAAGTTAAATTAATTAAAATTCAAATAGATTCAATGACTGAGAATTTAGGTCTAAACAACAAAATATAATAATAATAAATAATTATAATGACAAGTATGGATTTGTGAAGGAAAACAGAGTTCAACTTAATAGTGCATTTATTTTCTATTTACATGTTGAAATATGAGCAGCTTTAAAACACAAGACAGAAATTAATTAAACTGGGTCTTTGCAGCCTGTGTATGATCTAGGAATATTATTGACAATAGAAATTAAATTTCTGTCCATGCAGAAATGTCAGACTACATAGCCTTCTTGGAGAAAAAAGTAAACTACAAAAAAGAAACTCTCCTAGCAAATCTGAGGGCTGTAGGGACTTGTTTTTGTGCATTCTCTTGGAGAGTGTTTAAAAAGGAGGAAATCTAAAAAGTCACAAGAAACATTAAGCTCAAGAGCATAATTCAGAGATTCTTAATATTCCTTGTTTCTAATATTCATCCACAGTGAATATATTTGCATGTCAAGATACATTTTGAGTGGGGGGTTTGTATAACACAGATTTTTGTCATCATTTGTTCCTTTTGCTTTGTTTTTCATTTTTTCTCAAACTTTTATGTTAAGATATGAAATGTAACAATATTTCCTTGATATTTCTGATAGTCTTGAGCTGCTGCTACTATGAATTTATGAGGTGATTGAAGACACATCATAATGTACGCTTGGTGTAAACAATAAAAAAAATTCTTACTCAGAAGAAAACCAACAGAATCACAATGCTTCAAATGAGGTAAAATTATACATTTGCATAACTGGAAGAAAGAGTACAACAGCCCAACAAGTGTAGAAAATCTAAATTATTTGATTCACATGAAAACATAAACTGTTCTCTTTGAGAAAAATATGTTAATCTGAGTCTCCTGATCTGAAAAATAACAGGTTTTTTTCAATTTCTATGTACCTAACTACCACTGAAGCTGGAAAAATATTAGAACTATTGCAAGAGAACAATGCAAAATTGATAGTGAATCTGCAGATTACTGTGTCTTCTCACAGTAAAACTGTGAGAAACTGTAAATGCCAAGTGAATTTTATTTTTGTTTGTACTCTGTCACCACACTTGAAGAGGTAACCGTTTCCCCCTCAAATGGCATTTCTTTCAGCAGGTGTCTCTCAGCCTGGCTCTTGATTTCCCAGCACTTCATAGTTCTCCAGACAGATGGTGGTGCGACAGCAGCTCCCCTTGCCCTTCCCATCACCTCCTATATCCTCCCACCTGGGATGCAGCAGGAGGAGCTGAGCCATGCCTCAGCAGCAGCAGTCCAAAGGAAGAACGGCTGTGACAACATCTCCTCCACGAGCACTGCCCAGTGGTGGTAGTAACAAAGATGAGGAGAAGCTAGTAGCCTCTATCAGCAACTTTGCTGCATCAGTCTCACCTGTTATAAAGGTGCTGGCACACTTCATCTGTCCACATAGTTCATGTTTTCACTGTGTCTGTGATGCTGACGATTAGACTGGTCCATTGCACTGGTAGTCTGTGATCCATTTGTCTTGAATCGCAATCCCACACCTTCGTATTTCTGCACTGAGACAGAGGATCCTGAGTGCTTTTATGAAATGTTAATCCTATTGCTGCTTAGCAGTTGACTGCTTACAGGTCACACACAAGCCCTCATCTAAGCCAGAATGTTATAAATGCTAAAAAAATTCTGTGTTCAGATCGTGGGGCTTGGAAATGACGATAACTTTACCCTTATCTTTCTTCTGTGATCCTTTTCTCATAAGGGAAATCTCATTAGATGGATTGTCCTAAATCCTGCAGCTTTTACCTGCCCCAGTACAGTGAGATCTTGTTTATATCTTAAAGCACTTCCCCCAGCTCAGTTGTCTCCATCCAAAACTGTATCTTATTGTATTATAGCAACAAGATTTCCCTTATTCTGTTTATTCTGCTGCTGATTAACAGTCAAAATTCTTTGCCATCTGTTCTGCTGAAGCATATCTCCGAGTATTTCCCAACTACAGGGAGTGTGTTTTAGTAGGAAGTATTATAACGAAATACATATACTGGCAGAGCTAAAACTGCAAGGACTTGCAATATTTTTTTTTTTTTAAACATCAGGAGACTGTAGGATTTAAAACAAGAACAAGAAAGGCAATGTTTCTAAGTTTCTCTTTCTTTTAAACAAACAAATACCTGAATAAGGTAGCCACACATTGCACTCAATACAATCTACATGAAAACTGATTTCCTGACAACTTTAGAAATTGCCAATAATATTGGGTTTTTTATTTGACTGGCTTATCAAGCCTTTGGAAATTGCAGTCTGTGCATATGCAGTTAAATTGGTATTTTATCCATGCATCTGTTGGAGTGAAGCTATTTTACAATTTAAGTATGTAAACATTAGGCCCAGGAGCACTCCAAAGTTTTTTCCTCTGGAAGTCAGCACTGGGCATGGTCTGACTGCATAGGAGAGAGACTCCAGCACAAACCAGCCTCCTGTATTTTAGTTTCCTGAGACATCTGATCAGATATGCATATATTTAGGAGGTGGCACAGCACAGAATGTAAGTTTGTATATAGTCAGTGATTAACTTATGACCCATTTGGAGTCTTGGCAATATGAGAAATTTTTCTCGTCAGCTGCAGTAGGAATCCTAGTTACTAGCACAGATGCTTTGCAGTCATCTTGAATGCTCAGGATGAACAGCTCCCAGCAGTGCCATTGGATATTTTGCAGATCTAAGATATATGCAGAAAACTTTGAGTCGATATGTGAACAACAAACTTTTTTTTTTCTTAAGCATTTGTAAATTAATTCTCAAATGCTGTCTTCCTATATTTTCCCATGGTAAAAGTTATTTTTTCAGCTAAAAAGAACTCATTTTTACCCCCTGAACTGTCATTACAGTTTTAATTCAGTTTTCTCTTCTCAAATAAATGCATATGCCTCTACTATCAAAGAGTCTTATTGTTGGTTTGAAGAAATCTTTTTGGAAGTTCAAAATGAAGAATCTTATGGAAACATGCTCAGTGATTTTAACCTAAGGATAGGTGCTTTCAGTGTTGGTTTTTGGTTTTTTAAAATATACAACGGAGTTTTTTTCCAGCCTTTCTGTACTCAAAGTAAATGCCGGCATTGACTTCTTTGAGATCAGGTGTTGACCCTTTTACTGCAGGGGACTGGACAGCAGCCTTGATTTGGCAGAGAAAAAGCTTTTGAAGAGTCTGCTGATACATACCACTCAAAGCAACCGTTTACCAATTAAAGCAAACATGGTGTGATAACAGTGGTACAATTGCTTCTGTGTTCTTGCAGTATTCTTATATTTTTACAGCTCATCTGGATTCTAGTAGTAACAGTAAGAATCAATAGAAGAAGGAAGATACTTCTTTAGATCATCTTAAAAATCAATGTGAGTCACTTTTCTAAAAATGTTTTGAGACAGTACATATTAGCAGTGGGATTATAGATCAAAAAACAGTTAGCTAATAAAAACTAATATTTTGAGCCCTGGGATTAATGAACAACAGTAATAACAGTTAAGTTTGTCGCTGGCAAGGTCATGGCACAAAGGGAGAGCTCTGGGTACTGAATGCTTTCTTCTGCTGGATAGCCGAGACTGGACACAGCACTCCAGATGTGGCCTCATCAGGACTCAGTAGAGGGAAAAGATCACCTCCACTACTGCTGACGCCCTGAGAGTACATTGCCCCATTCCCCATAGTGAGTGTCAGGACCCGAGATCCTTTTCCACAAAGCTGCTTTCCAATCAGTCAGTTAGTCAGTCAGTGCCATGCACTGGTGCCTGGAACTATTCCTCTTGAGGCGCATAACTTTGCATTTGCCTTTTTTTCAACTTTCTAGAAGTTCCCATCAGCTCATTTGTCCAATTCCATTTGTCAGGTCCCTCTGAATAACAGTCCTGTCTTCCAGCACATCAGCTTCTATCCTGCAAATCTGGCTGTTCCTATTGTCCAGACTGTAAAAAGTCACAGTTTTAGTTTCTGAGGGATATGACTAGTAACCAGCTGCTAGTTGGAGTTTTTAATGTTGATTATTACCCTTTGAGCCCAACGGGAAAATCAATTTTTCACTCTCTTCCACTCAGTTGTCCATTTACTGAGTTCCTGTTTTGACCAATTTGTCTAGAAGGTTACTATGGGGGACCATGTCAAAGGCTTTGTGAAATTAAGATACACAACATTCACTGCTTTCCCATTGTGCACAGAGCTAGTGATCTCAACAGAGAGAACAACCAGGTTGGTGAGGTATGATTTTGCGCTTAGTGTAGTTGTAGAGTAGACATTAAGGGTAAGCCATCTCTATTGTATTCCTAAGGTATTTACATGTGTTCCTGGGAAACTACTCATATTCATAGGGAACAAACTCTGGAAACCATGAAAAATGGTGATTACACTGAAACAAGATCTCGGTATGTACCATGATTCAATCAAGTTGCTTTATACAAGGACTATCTACCCTTTAGACTTGGTAAATCAAAGCTGTACTAAAAATTTGCAATTTTCTATTGCATTTTATGATGCATCACAGTTTACACATGAAATAAAAGACTGACTCTTATTATTTGGGTTGTTTAGTTCCTTACTCTTTCTGATTATACCTTGAAACTACAGTATCGGAGGCAATGTGTCAGATATGATTATAACGACTATGAGGTAAACAAACATTTTTCCTTTTTTTTGTACACAAATGAAAGGCCACCTTACACTTCTACCTCTTTATCATGATTTATTATTCACTCTGTTCATAAAAATAAAATATGTCAGGAAAATATGAAATAATAAATGGATAGCATATTTCATGTGGGCATACTTCCAGTGGCAGTGGAAACCTCTCCACTTCCAGCTGAAACCAGTGGTTTCACAGTTTTTTGAATATGTCCAGTGATAAAGTAAATCTTGCTTACTGCAAGAAGTTCAAGATTTGCAAAATACATTTTTTATATGCATTCTTATTGATAGAAATTCAGATCTTTATGTTTCCAAAACATTGATTAAGGATGCAGAAAAAGTGACTGATTTCCCTATACAATGGTATATTTTATTTAAATAGTCATATTATGTTCACTATTAACTTGTTTCTATAACTTCAGTATTACTTTCCACAGTGCTCTTTGGAAACTGTATTTTCTTAAAACTATGCTGACATTTAGAGTTCTATTCAGAAACCATCAAAGTAAATGAAAACGTTTATAAGTGTTAAGGTTCTTTACATTGGACTCATAGAAAGTGAAGTTTTTTGAAGAATATTGTAAACAGGAGTACAAGTGGTGTACTGCAACAAAGGTTTGGTCTCTTGAAAAACAGGAAGACATTTAATTTTGCAACACTAAAATCTGATGAGGCATCATTTATTGGCCTAGAAAGTGAAAAGAATCCAAATTATGCCACCAAGTCACAGTGGGCGCCTTTTTCCTTCTCCTAGAAAGAGGAAATTAGTTAAATGTGACTTTCCTGGTTGCAGTGCACTAGCCCTGACTAAGGGCCAAATGTCTGCCCAGCTCCTCAGTCACTCCCCCTCCTCAGTGGGACGGGGGGACAAAGCAGAATGAAAAGCTTGTGGCTTGAGACAAAGACATGGAGATTACCAGTTAATGTCATGGGTAAAACTTTAATTTGTTGACTATTAAAATATATTTGAGTAGTGAGAAACAAACATTAAAAAAAAAGCTTTCCTCCTCTCTCTAGAAAACTCATCTTCAGTCCCTCACTCCAGACTCCTGTATCTTGCTCCTGAATGACACGGGGAGGAAAGTGTGCAAAGGTGAGTTAGTACACAGTCTTTTCTCTCTGCCGCTCCTTCCCTCTCACATTTTCCCCTCTCCCAGTGTGGGCTCTCCATAGGCTGCAGTTCCTTCAGGAAATCTCCATCTATTGCAGTGTGGAGTCCATTCATTGTCTGCAGGAAAATACCTGCTCCACCATAGTCCTCTCCACAGGCTGCCTAGAGGACATCCTCCTCCTTCTTCTCTGTCCTTGGTGTTCACACTGCTGTTTCACACTCTTTTGTTCCCTCCTCCTCTACCTGTCCAGCATTTTCTCCTCTTTCTCAAATACACTTTTCTAGCTNTCTCCTCCTCTACCTGTCCAGCTGATGGACTCAGGTGTGTCCTGTGGTCGGTCCATTGGAGCTGCTGGGAACTGGCAACCCATCACCTCTTCCCACAGAGACCACCCCTGCAGACAGACCCCTGCTGCAGGAAACCTATACATGTACACCCAAAACAGCAGTAATTCTGGTTAACCGAAAACTGAAGTGAGATGTTTTCCAGGAAGCAGGAACAAGGCAATATATAGTTCTCCTATCTGTAGGAGGTCCACAAAACTGACATTTAAACCCTAACTGAATAGCTGTAGTAATCCAGCAGAACTGGAGATAAAGTCTGTCACTTATCACACTGCTTAGGAGTGAGAATTGTTGGAGGATTTCCCAGATCTGGAGTGGCTGCCAGAGAGTTAGTGGGATTTTGTGAGGTATCAGCCAGGTAGGCACATGTGGAAATTCCCTTGAGAACTTACCTAAATGAATGTTTAGGACCTTCCATAACTCTAAAAATCAGGCCCTAAGACATGAATAAATAACACGATGCTATAAAAATCACTGCATCATCTCATTATTCATTCTGAAGAAAACTCTACCAGCCAGATATCTACAGACAGTTGTTTTTACTCCTTAATTATTATTGGAAAAATATACTTTACCATTCCAAAATCCTTATAGAACCTCCTTATTTCCCAGTGCTTTACCCTCCATTCTTTCATTTTTTACTCTAGTATTGATAATATTACATAGCTGAAAGAAGTGCTATATGTTCAAACAGAGTCTTACTTAACTGTGATTGTAAAGCCTGGGTATGTAGAAGTTCTACATTTTTACCTCTACAAGTTAGACAGCAGATTTAAATGAGAACAGGCTAAAGATCAGAAAAAGTAAAATGAACCTTTATTTGAAAAAAAGAGGGGTAGAGGGAGACAAAGGCAGGGAAGAGAATCCTGCTGCATCTATGCAGTAAGATGCTTACAACTTCTTTCTGCAAAGCAAATTTCACTGCAAATCAAAGTCCCAGTTATTCTGTTATGGTTTTGTTGGGGGGGGTTCATCTGGTAGCAGGGAGGGGCGTAATGGCTCCTTAAGCAACTGCTAAGGGTTCCCCTGGCTTCCAGNGCGGGCCGGTCCGGCCATCCAGCCGCCTGCTTGGCTTCTGTGAACCGACCTGCCGTAGCCCAAGCCTCCACCATGGCTCGCCCAAGAGCCCTTTTTCTGGGGAGCCGATGAAGACCTGAAGGTGGAGAGAGAGAGAAGGAAGATGCTGAAGAAGACAGCCAGGCAGACACTCAGTTGGGATTATGGAATGGAATGCTCTCAGCATTTCCCCTGCCATGTGGTGAAGTAAGATGCATCTGTGGAGGACCTCCACGTTGGAAATAGAAGCCCACGCCAGAGCCGCGCAGTTTGTCAGAGGACAACTGTAGCCCGGTTTGGAAAAGGACTCATGCCGGAGAAGTTCTTGAGAAGGACTCTCCCATGAGAAAGGGACTCCATGTGGCAGCCGGGAAAGACTGTGAAGAGGGAGGAAAACCAGACTGACTGCACCCCCACTCTCTACCCTCCCCCCCTCCTCTTCCCCCCCATGCCGCTGGGGGGGAGAAGGTACAGAACAAAGACTTTGGGCTTTGGGAAGAAGGGAGGGGTGGGGGAGAAGTGCCTTTTTAAGATGTCGTTTCTCTCTTCCAGTATCTTGCTTCTTGTTGTAAATAGTTAATAAATTCAGTTGTTTTCGTGTTCTTTCCAAGTCGTGTCAGTTTCTTGCCCATGACCCTGAGTGGTGAGTGAAACCCTCCCTGTCCCTGCCTCAGCCCACCAGGTGTTTAGCAAAAACTGTCCCCGTGGCTTTATAAACCACGACATATTCACACTGAAGTCAAGGGAACTTTCCAGGCTTTCATTCAATTAAATAACCGGTTTAATGTATAAACTTCTGTTAGTTCTTGTTCAGCGAAACAGATACAGATAAGCTGATGTAAGCATCCATTTAAACCCTGATGACTCCAGTGAGAAGTTAGTTTGCATTGGAAGTGTTATTTTTGGGTACTCATGTAATGCTTTGGGCAAATCATTGTAAACTCTTCATGACAGTTTACACTACTTGGAAATGTAGCCCATATTCCTAATGGTATTCAGACTAACCAAAGTCAACACAATGCCCTAAGCACACTCATCAACTTCAGTGACTTAAAATTAAGCACATAACCAAGTATTATGCTCTGTCTTATAGAGACTAGACCACCATTAGAAAGATATGCTACAGTGCAGACATGTCTTCAAAGATAGTATAAACCTTTTTTCATAGATTTCAAAGTTAGATTTTACAAGCCATAGTCCAAAATGTACACCATTATGTAAATTTGTTTTGTGGAAAATGTGGGATGTACACAAACAGTGCATTTGGCATTTTTAGTTGCTTTTGACAGAACATTTTTATTACTATTGGATTTACCAACCTTCACATTATATTTTGTTTTTCTAAATCCTTGCTCATTACTACTGTGTTTAATCCATAATAGATAGAGATAATAAACATATGCAAACAAACCACCCCATTACAGAATACTTATGTGATTTCACAAATGACAGTTTACCTTTATATAGTGTTATGATTATAAGTGCATTAACTGACCTTAACTGACATTACCAGCCTCACCTGGGATCCCTACCTATGCATCCTCTTTCACTGCTTTTTGGGACTCCATGTAACACCTAGTGTGGGCAACCAGTCCTGGCCTGAGCTATCCTGTAGGTTTCCCCCTGCCCAGTCCTGTGCCCTGTTGCTCCAATCCTCCTGGTAAGACCCCAAAACCTGTCTCCTGGGTCCTATATTATAGGTGGCTTTGTGCTGACTCTGGCCCTGCCTGGGCTCTGTTGATGGGTCCCAATGACAGGTCACCTCAATTTCCCTGGGACTGTTAGTGGATCCTGCCACCGGCACCACCCTGGCTCTGCTCTGACCCTGTGGGATGGCACTCTGTTGGTGAGGACACTGCTCTGTGTGTACAGGGAGGACCCTTGTCTCCTGTCTTGTCCTCCCCTGTGGGACAGCTCTGCTGGTGCTTCTCCCTGACATGAAGTTTCTCATGACTATGAAAACAACTTGTACAATTTCCAAAATAGCTTCCCATCTGAGCATTCTTGTTCCATGACATTTTCCTTGGGAACAAACTGTTTCCTCTGCATTTTTGGTGGAAATCAGGCAGGCAGAGAGGCTTCCCTCATACCCCTTGCATGCCAGCTGGCATCATGGCGGGGGAATGGGCAGAATGCTTATTGGTTTTCATGGTTTTCAGGGCTGGCCAGTTACCCTGTTTCCCACCTGGCAGCCTGCTCCAGTGGCCTGGCTTCCTGGCTAGCTTCCCACCTAGGTAGACAAATCCCTGTACAAAAGTTCTTGAAACATGCTCTGTATGGTCTCAAAACAATTGTTAGGTTTTGTGCAATGGAGTTATACAGTAAAGCAGTTTTATTTGTTTCTAAAGAGAAAAACAAATAATAATAAAAAACAACAAAAAAACCCCGAAAATTGCCAACAGAACAAAAATTGCACTTCCATTACCTCTTTAGGTTTCACAGCAGTCTCTGTACGAACAAAAGGGACTACCATGGCAACGTGACTTGTATTAGCAAATCTAAAGGACTACATAAGCCAATTCTCCCTTCACTTAGTCTATTCTGGGTTTTTTGTGTTTTTTTTTCACTTAAAAGGAAAAAAAAGACTTTAAAAAGTCACTCTGAAATGTTAAAAACATTCAGGACATTCTCTTTTAGGTTTTGAGACTTAGTGTTGTCATTAAGGGAAAAAAAGAAAAATATTTAGAAATATCTTTATGTATCTTTCTGTGAGAGACAAGAAATTAGGAGATGATTTGTTTTATTTGTTGGGTGTTATAGTTTTATATATATATATAAAATGCATGCACACATATACATACACATATACATGCACACATATGATGCAGCTTAGTCAAGTAGCAAGTTTCAGGGTCTGATCTAAAATGCAGCTCCCAGGCCAGTGAGCTTGGGTGGAGGACTCAGATGAAGTTGCTCAGGACAATTAAAGCTTGTTAGTGCACTCAGGGCCCTAGAAAACAAATGCCTCAGCTCAAGGAGTTTGCTAAAGGGCTGTTGTGTGAGGCCTCCTACAAACACTCTTTCCACTTTGGTCTTTGGTGTGTATAGTGACAGACATCTCAGCCTGGGCCGGGGCCAAGGTACAGAGAAATCTGAGACTCTAAAGGGAGAGTAAGGCTAAACAGAGGTTTTCAAAGTAAAGTGAGAGATGTGACCTGAACAGTCCCCAAAGCAGCCTTTGCACATAGGCCTTGTGGCTTTGTGGTATATCTTACATGGAACAGACCTTTGCCTGCTTGTCAGGCTTTTTTCTTCTGTTCTGTATATCTGCTGTTGAAATTAAAAAAAAAAAAAAAGTCCAGCTTTATCAAGAGAGATTGATACGTTTTCCAGGTACCTCTCAGAGTCTGCAGGTAAATATACTCTCCCTTCTTCTGGATTTATATGTGCTTGGATATTTGATTTTACTGGTTTTGGCTGGGATAGAGTTAATTTTTTTTCATCATAGGTAGTATGGGGGCTGTGTTTTGTATTTGTGACCAAAAAAGCACTGATAACACACCAATGTTTTAGTTATTGCTGAGCAACATTTACACAGCTCAGACTGTTTTCTTTCTCACCCCACCCCACCAGCGAGCAGGCTGGGGGTGCACAAGAAGTTGGGAGGGGACACACCTGGGACAGCTGACTCCAACGAACCAAAGGAATATTCCATAGCATAATACATTTGAAGAAAGAAGGAGGAAAAGGGGATTTTCAGAGTTATGGTGTTTGTCTTTCTAAGTCACCATTATGCATGATGAAGTCCTGCTTTCCCAGAAACAGCTAAATACCTGCCTGACAATGGGAAGTAGTGACTGAAATCCTTATTTTGTTTTGCTTGTGTGTTCTGCTTTTGCTTTACCTATTAAACTCTGTTTATTTTGATCCACAAGTTTTCTCACTTTTACCCTTCTGGTTCTCTCCCCCATTCCACTGTAGAGGAGTTAGTGAGTGGCTGGGACAGGCTGATTTCCTACTGGGTTAACCCACAACACTGATGTGTCCACTTGAGCAGTTGTGCTTCATTTGTTCTGCTAGTAGCCATTCTTCTTGTCTGCTAATTAGGCTTTCTGGATGTCTTAAAAACGTGCCCCAGTGCTGACATACTCAAGATTTTGGATGACTGTAAAACAATAGAGGCAGGGTATGGATTTAAAACAGATTTATTGTATTTTTGTATTATGAGACACTGGGTTTTAAGAGTTTTAAGACATAATTGCTTACACATTTGCTTGAAGTAAGCATGTAAAAATCAAATGACTGATTTTGAATCTCTTAAGATATGTATTATTAGAACAGAAATTAGAATAATAATTTATTAAAAGACAAATCTTTGATCTCATGACTGAGAGAATTAAAATAAAAGAATAATTTACAGATATACTCTTTATCTGTCATTGCCCATACCTGTTGATCTGACCCAGTATTGTTTTAAGTTCTGTAGCATGACTTTTCACTTATGATGAAATCCACAATCTTGTCTGTGAATTCAAGATCTCTGCACTTTTCTTAATGCTGAGTTTTGGCTGGACTTTTGCTTACACATGATTCTGAGCACTCTTAGATTGCATGTACTCACTGTAAATTAATATCTTCTGAAACCAGAGTGCAGCAGCTACGATTGGGACAAGCAGCTGCTTTCTCCGGTGTTTAATTATATTCTTTCCACAAGACTAACATGCAATGCATATACGGAATCTCTAAACAAACTTATCCATTACAACATTCGTCACACTTTGAATTTCAGCTCCCTTCCCTTCACTGAAAACTCCCCAGACTTGTTCTCTACTAAGCAAAGAAGGAAGATATCAGATGGCTGTTTCTGGATGGCTTGAGTAGCAGTAGTCTCAGACATTTGTCTAAGAATGTGCCATTTGTCATCTCTAGTTAGGCTCTTGGCCAAGCTATATAAGACATTAAGAATGCCTCTGCTAGTCCAGATCAAAGGACATTGAGTCCAGTGGCCAGCAATGAATGCTTGGGAAGAACATTAGATCACAGAAGCTGTACAGTGACATTCCCCTAGGACACACTCCTACTCTGGGTAATTTGTCTCAGAGTTTAGGGGCTACACAGCTTTGCTGCTTTGGCAATAGTCTTAATCAACCAAAGTGGGAGCCATGGTACTAGAGTAAAAACTGAATTCTGAATTTTTTTTCTGCTTTTGCCAGTGTGCCTGTTTCTGTTAAAACAACTCTGATAGGTAAGACACTGGTGCAATCTTCTTGTAGTCCCTCTGCACGTCGAGGGAGCTAAGCCTTGGACTCCTAGACATCTTATAGAGAAATTACATTACTACCTCCATATTATGTTTCATAATAAATACATGCCTGCCCCAAAACATCCCTTTAGGAATTGCCCTCTCTCTTTTAATTTGGTGCCAGGATCCATCCTGTCCAACACTTTTCACATACTCTGTAAGAACTCTTTTTTTCTTTTGATTCTCCTTCCACTCTTCTAAGTACTTCTCACTTCCCATAAGAAGGGTGGATTATTCTGATCCTTCCTGCTGGTGTATTTACCTTTTATTTTCTCAATCCAATGAAAATTACTAAGCTGAAATAAGTCAAGAGGAATAAAGGGGCAAGTAAACAGTTCATTTTACGAAGGAGGAAGAGGATAATAGCTGAACTGCTCTGTTGGAATCATTTCATCTGATCAGTCCAAGTTCTACCAGATTAGCAGATGGCAAGAGTATTCTAAATGAGTGAACATCTGTCTTTTGTGCTTTTATAATCCCAGGAATGCTGTATTTGTTCTGATAGTAATTAGCATGAAAAATGCTGGGAAAAGAGACCACGTATTATAGCTATGTTACGGAACAAAACTCAAGGCACAGAAGAATATGAATTTTAGAATCCCTGTCTCTGATGAAGGTTTAGAATAAAGTCTGATGTGATGCTAAACCTGCAGTCTTTGTCCACTTTTTTTTTTTTTCTTTTCATAATCAAGAGGACAAGAGAAAAAAGTAATTCCTACAAGGGAAGTATTGTTAGAATCATGAATTGGATATATTAGCAGTAATTTCTGCAACATTAGAATAACTTGGTTTTGTGAATTTATAATGAAAAAAGTACAATTACTTTAAATTACGTATAATTTAGAAAGAACTTTGGAATTTTGTTGCATTGGATTCTCTTCTTTAACTTGATCTTCTAGCTTAAACTTACGCACATCCAAATTCCTTAGAATATGACATGACACTCATACCTGATAGGAAATACTGACACAGAGCTTTTCCTGTTTCTATCTTTCCTTCAGATACAGCTAGTTGGAAGACTTTGATGCTTATATAAATCCATATCTCATAACTCTTACCTTTTTTTGTATCTGGGATTAAAAAATCCCACATAGTTCTCTAAGGATTTATTGCATTAATCTAATTTTCTCTATTATTTGCTTTCTCATCTGCAAATCACTGAAGTTACATGAATGTTACACTTGCACTGGTTAGGAGAAGTTAGACAGTCTTCCTAGAAAGGGGAGTAAGGTTACACTGAAGTGGAGGTTCTTATTATGTAAGAAAGAATGACTGGGAAAAAACCTAAATGCTGTAATTCTCTAAAAACAAGAAAAGAGATGCCCAGGAATTCAAAAGTGATATGACAGTTAAAAGACAGCTGAGCATTTTAAAGAGGTAAAGAGCATTGCTTATAGTGATAAATGAATTAATTTAGAAAAAAAATGAGTAATGCCTTGCTAGATAAGACCAGTTATTATTCACTTCCTCAATTCTGATTGTTTTTAGGGGTTAGGGTTTTTTTTCGGTGTGGTTTTGTTTTGGTTTATTTTGCTTTAATAATGTTTGGTATTGAGTCTGAAAGACCTGACTAGACTCATTTTAACAAATTAAAAATAAAGGTATTCTGAAAAGAGAGAAATGTCACTCAGCATACCCTTTTCAGATGTTCATCTTAGTGAAGGAATTGTTGATGGATAGTTTAATCAATTCTTCATAAGACTAGATGAGGTGAAGAATCTGTGATCTAATAAAGTAATGAGATGACTACTATTAGCTAGATCTGGTGCTGTATCCAAATTCTATTGTTTGAAAAATCCATCTCCCTATTGCTGATTGAAAATTAGACAGCTGAAAGAGAACTTACAATTGCTTCTACCCAAGAAGTACAGCTTCATGGAATTTATCACCAAAATGTACAACAATGTACAGTGGAAGAGACTTATTTTATAACTACTTTAACCTCTTAGTATATGAAAAAAAAAAAAAAAAGGAGAAAAGTCTTGTATGCGCAGAAGCTGTTCTACTTATATTTTATGATCTACATAAAATACAAAAAAGCATATTCTGCTGAAGGTATTATATTCCTCGGGAAGTAATGGCACTTTTTCTAAACTGTTTTTCATTTATTTGTACTGAGACTCTTCCAGCATGTTGATATTTGATACTGCAATTTTTGTAATACGGATGGCTCCTAAGTATTTCAATAAGCTATAAGGGAAACAGAGAGAGACAGAGGAAAAACAGAAACAGAACATAACAGTGGAGAAAAGGTTAATTTTTTAAAAATATGACCAAGGGTTGGAAATATTCGTTTATGGATACCATTTGAGAGTTAAAACTAATTTTAGAATGAAAGTTTGTGTTGCAGAATTGTCATCATGACAGGTTGGCATGGTGATTATAGACAAATTGGTGAGCCCCACAGCTGAAGGAGGTAATGTCAACATTGTACGATCATTGCTGCAGACTGCCGTGACTACAGATGTCTATATTTCTAGCCTACAGAATTTGGCAGTGGTTCACAGGTACTGGTAGTACATCAAGGAAAAAAAAAAATATGACCATGAACACCAAGGTTTAGAAAAGAAGACCAGGTTATAAAAAACACAAATACAAGCTCAAAGGGTTAAGAAAACATGGAAGTTAAATATTTTCATTGAATCTTAGACAACATGCCCTACGCTGAGATTTGATTGTGAGAGATGAATAGTAAGAATATGATAATATTGAATGATCAACAATTTAAAAAGCATTTAAAATTACTCAGATTCATCTTGGCTTCATCTAAGGATACAATTTAATATATTTATGAATCTTCCAAAGTATGTATCTTGCTGTTGTCTCTGCTTCATGTGAAGGTTTAGCCAACTCCGGTGGACTTCAAGATCCATGGGATCCTTCCCAGCCTGTTCAGAGCTGACCCCTGTGTGCTCTGAGTTCCTGGCTCCTGCCCTGGTCAGATGGATGCAGCTGCTACAGCTCCTGTCTGCAGCTCCAACCAGTGCCAAAGCTGAGCACATGATACAGAGAAGCTGAGCTTGATCCTTCAACTCTGTCTGATCAGAGTTGAGGTTCACGGGTGAAGAATGCACAAACCCTCACTCTCCAGAGCAATCCACATTTATGTGTCACATGAATAATCACAGTGCTTTAAGCCCACAGAACATCAAGACCACATCCCAGGCCCTTATTCGGTCACCTTGGATATTTCCAGCCACCGATCTCCTCCTGCTCATGAGATAGTCCACTTTTGAAGTTTGCTAGCAACTAAGAAAAACATTCTGATTTTGGTTTGGATTCGCCTATAGATTAGACACATAAATCTGCTTGGACATAAACTTCTAGTACCATGATACCATTGTATACTGTGCTGTGGCTGCCAACTGTTTATCCAGAAGCATGTGAGCAGGATATAATTGTGTTCAGGAAACTATGTTTGGGCAACTGAGTCCTTCTGCTAAATTCAGGTGTCTACAACATAAATAATTACATGTGGGCTAGGTATCTAAGCTCCTGCTACAGTCAATAGCTATCCCGTCAATACAGTCAATGGAGGCCAAGAGCTATTCAGCTTTCTCAAAGCAGATGACTACTTTAGGAAGAGATAAATAGATTCCTAGACTCCATTGACTGTACAGGCTACATCTTCATTGACTATGATGGGAGCTTAGACAGCAGCTTACATGCTGTAAGCTATGCTGTTATCACAAGAATTTAGATGTCTGAATCTAAATCTAAATTCTATGCTTAAATACACTTGTTTTGTTTTAAATAAACTACTGATCTGTGGGGTTTTTTTAAGCAAAAAAACCACCTGCTGATATACACTGTTATTTCATATTTTGAATAAATATTGTTATAACTTATATTGAACAAGGTATGAATCTAAAAGAGATTTCAATCAGTTCTACCCCAAGTATTACTATCTAATTCTATATTTTCAGACTATTTTATGCTAGTCAAAAATTGTTTATGTATATCTGTTCTGAATTTGATGCTTATGGACCTAGAAGCATTTTGGGTCTGAATTATGAATCAAACTCCAAGAGTAGACATCAGTTAAATATAGTTCACTTTTCTAAATGTGTGTTTTCCAGAATACAAAGTGCCAAGAAAACTTGTTTTCCCAGAACTGTCCTTTTACTCCTGTCATATACAAATTGTCTTGAATTTTATTATTTTTCATATTTGTGAGTGTGATACAATTAATAATAATTAGTGTGTCTAGTATTCTTAAACTATGGCTTTTGACAGATGAAAATTAGATAATTCTGTGGAACACTAGCTGTAAAAAAGTGCAGTATGAATACAGACTGAATTCATGTGCTGCTAGTACTCCATTTCAAGTATCACTATGCTGCTTTATGAATGAGGTAGATAATGTCTCTGTAATCGGGTGCCTATTCCATGCTGCTGCTAGATCGTGCTCTTTAGTCTCAACCAATATAGCTGTGTTGAACTGAACGATCCCTTTTTTATTTATACTGTAACTAATTCTAAAACTAAAGTAATTGTCTTGGTTTCATTTTGAATATTCAAGGAAGCTTCAAGTAGCTTAGATGATCATGATAACATCTGTGGCAGGGAAATAATTCAAACCATACTTAAGCCAACTGGACAAAAGTCTGTGGGACCAGATGGGATGCATACAAGGGTGCTGAAAGACCTGGCTAATTCGACTATGATTCCACTGTCTGTCATCTTTGAAAGGTTATGGAAGCTGGGCATGTTCTGAGTGGGAAAAGACAAACATCACACCCAACCTTGAGAAGGAAAAATTTGGCTTAGAGGACAGAGCTTCTTTATACAAATAAATGCCTCTATATTTAGTCACTTTCATGAAAAAATCACTTAGTAAAAGCAGGCTAGAAACAAAAGAATGGGAAGGAAAGATATGTTAACCAAAGTAGTACGAAAACGTAGGATTTATCATATGCTAAAAGGAAACAGGAGTCAATACTCAGTTCTGGCAATATTTTTCTACTCATCTACTGATAAATATGAAACTGTCTACCTTATATTACGGAGTCTATAAATTAAATTAATCTTTCAATTGACATTAAAAACTGCAGCAGGTCTACCATGTGATGTGTACACCAGAGATGTGAAACTGTATAGTTAAGCATGAACAGTCCTTGAACAGAAGTTTAGTGAGTTCGGGCAAAAAGACTGAGCATCAAATGGAATGGAAAATTCTATTATTTTGTGCTGGGTTTTGAGTAAGGAGCTTCTATCTATAGTTAAGTTTAGAGGCTAGGTGTCATCTTTATACTGCTCACCTCATTAATTCATTTTTCAGAGAGATCTTTTCCTGTCTGTTACTTCACTCCCTGGATGCAACCACACTGCAGGAGGTTGCTGTTAGTGATGTGGAACATGTAGCTTTGTTAGACAATTTATGGTATAGCAGGAACACAGAGAAAAGCTTTATAACTGATCCAAGTACCAGCTTCGTGTTTTAACCCTTAACAAACTTCCATTCACATTCAAACCCCTCATTCACATTCAAACACCTGAGCAGGCTAAAGAAGAGGAAAGAATGGCTAAAGATTGTAAAATCACAACAAAAAATCAACCTTCAGTTTCTAATTTAATTACTACACGTAAAAGAATCATTCCTCTAATCCTAGGCATATTCCTGGTGAAGTATAGAGGAAAAGGCAGAGTGACAAGATAGTGTTGTCTCTGATTTCTGCTTCATTGTGTGAAAATGTAGCTAGCTCATTTGTTCTGACTTCAGAGAAAATATATTAAAATTTTCAGAGAGCTTGAAACTATAGTTCTTAGTTACAAGCTATTCCATTTACTTAAAGAATTGCCAATATTCAAATCTGATTATATTCTCAATCCAAAAGTGATATTATGACAGTGATACCCTAAATCTACTGTTCTTAGGATGCTATTTTTTTCTGCATACACAGAGTGCCCACAATCTGCTTGATTCCTGCCCCAGAGCAGATGCACTTTGAACTAGCTGTTTCAAAGGCCACCCCAACACAGAAGAAAAAAGCTGTGCTATGTTGTTTTTGGGTGTATATCAGTTTCCACAAGATATTCTGGCATGAGGTCAAGGGATGATGAGGTCATTAAGCTAAATGGGTCCTTGACAACATATAGTAAGGCTGGACACAGGGTTGGATTAGGGTTTAATCATGGATAACATATGCCTCTCTTTCGCTCAGGTTACTGTGTGGTTTCTCCCTATTGTAGATGATATTCAGCCTTCTACAACAACTCCTTTGGAGGTTGTTTCCCCCTGCTTGATGGATGTTTTCATCCACATCTTACTGTTTTCTCCCATTTTATTCCTCTGCAGTTTTGAATATATTATTTCATTTTAGGATTATCGCATTATTTGAAGGCTGGATGTTGAAATTCTTAGAATATATTTCCAGAGTGGAGGACTTTTGAACAGTATCCTATGATGGATATTTTCGTTAAATTCATCATAAGTGAAGGAAATATTTCTAGTAAATATTTGGTAGGGCATTTTTTGTTTGAACAAGACAAAAGATTATATCATGTAGTTTCCAACATGAAATGTCTCAAGAATGAAAGTTATTTTTTCAGCATTTTCAGTGTTATAATTCCTATAATATTTTCTAAGTTAGACTTCAACTTACCCTAGTGTGTAGATAATTTCAGATTTTTGTGGCTTTGTTTGAAACATAGAACATATGCAGTTTGGAATCAGTTTAAAATCTTAACATTTTTGAGTGTAGAGAGGGCGCATTCTGAATTTAGATCTGGTAAGTACAGTGTTTTTTTAGTGGTTGAATTCTTCAGACCGATCAAAAGCCTAAGCACTCACATAACACTGCACAAGACCCTTTTCTGCCTTGAGGTAAGGAATATCTGCAAATGTGTATCTTTTTTAAAAAAATAGTGTAGATTTGGGTTTGTAAATACAGATTGTCATGCATGTTGAGAGAAAAGCAAGATTTTAATCAGAATTTTGTTTTAATAATGAATAAGAGTGAGGCTAGCAAGATGGTTGTTCCCTAACTCACATCAGTCTCAGCAACATTTGTGATTAGATCTATCTGGACAATGATAGCATTATTTTCTGTGTTTCCAGTCATTATAATAATTCCTGTAGTAATAATATAACACCGTCTCATGTAGACATGACATATTGTTTTTCACTACTGGTAATATTAAATGACATTTTTTTTTAAAAGTCTATCCCTCTTGCTAAATAATTGTAAGTAGTCTCTTTATTCTTGCACTAGGTATTTCTTAAATTCATGAACTCCCAGTGCACAAGATTCAGAATAGAAAAGTTAATCAATAGCTATAGCTTGCATAGTCTATTTTTGTTTTGAAGACAGTTAATATTTGCCTAAGAATACAATCAGTAAGTAATTCAATTGGATTTATTTAAGTATGAAAGAATTAGGTATAAACACAGAATTTGCTTCCCTTAGAATATCAAAAGAAAGCTTTATTGAAGGAAGATGTTACTATTCAATAATTATGGAAACACAGTTTCCCTGTCTTGAAAAGTGAATCAATTTCTCACAATCAGAAAAGTAAATGTGAGACCTTCACAACTTAAACAGTTCAATTCCAATGTTTGAGATACAATTAGAAAAGAAATGTTTAGGAGGCAAAATTTTGTTGTTTTGTAGCTTCACTCTATGATATTTTCTAACTGTGTACAACATATTCAGATATCTAATATATTAATAGCAATACTAAAATAAAACAAGAAAATCTTTCTTCCTTTGCCAGCCTCCAGACCTTTTAATACATAGTCTTTAGATACAAAAGGTTAGGTTTCAGGCCAGGCATACGGTGAAAAGGTTACACACCAATTTCCAAACCCAAGAACACAGTGAAAGAAATGCTGCCTAGCTAGTTCTGTACAGTTCACTTTTTAGATATCATAAAAAGAAAAAATAATGGTCAACTTTGGAAACCATCTCTCTTTTAAGAAGTCATACTAGTTGGACTATGACCCTTTGCAGGCTCATTAGCCATTTTGATCTTTCAGGTTAGCAGGTTTTTCAACCTGGAACATGACTGTCGATACAGAGTTAGAACGCTGCTATCACATCTCTAGAAATGGGCCAGTATGTGCAAATATGAACAGATAAATTTTGGAATTTTAAACTAAATATAGAAACTGACATATAGAGATGTAGTTCTCAGAAATGCTGAATATCCAAAACTTGCTAGTTTAATGGAACCACTTGCATAAGAAGGAAGTGCTCTATGGAGCTAAAATGTAATTTATTTTTAATAGTACTCTTCATGCACTCTGGCACAAAATGCTTTTCAAGAAAGGCAGACTTCTTCCATCAGTCATAACACTATAAATTCCCCAGTACTTTCGATTTAAAGATAGCAAAGAGAGAGTAAATTTCATTCCAAATGTTTAAGTACCCTTATAATGCTTCTTATACATGTAAGGACTCAGATATGTGTTAGAAGAATGAGGAGAATGAGGAAATTGTCTTGAATATGATGTGAGTGCTAGAGTTGTTTATGTTAATATTCCTGATCTTTTTCCGCTTTATTATTTGTTGACTGAGATAAACCGTCATTCCCTGGTGATGTCTGACTGCTGTTGGCTGGTCACCTTGGTATGTTTTGTATGCTAGCATCTGGACTCTCAGAAACCTGCTTTGTGTCAGGGCCCTGGGGGGACCCCCAGACCTGCCTGTGCCCTGCTCAGCTCCACTCAGGGCTTCCCCCACCCTGCCCATGGCTCAGGACCCCACACCACCCCTCCAGGGTCACCAGCTGCTGCCTTAGTGATGCCACAGCAGGGCCAGTCTCCCACTCCCCCCAGCCCTCCCCTGCCCCACCATGGGCCCCACTGAGCTGGGACAACCCGTGGGTCCTTGTGCCAGCCCAGCCTCAGCTCATCCCCGAGGCCCAGGGCTGGGGCAGCTCTGGTGCCCCCCTGGATGCCCTACTCCTGGCTGGGGGTGTGATTGGCCCTGGCTGCCATGCCCTGCCCTATGTGGACCCCCAAGGGGACCCTCAGCCATCCCATCTCCCAGAAGGTGCCCTGACAGTTTGCTATTCTGTTTTAGTGACAAATCTCAGTAAATAAGTGTGTAAAGAAAAATTGTGACAGCTGGCACGCTGTATGCAAAGTACATGTGATAGTAGTTTTATACTTAAGCTTTATATATGAAGAAAATGAAATAGGAAAGTAATGGTTGTAAGGTTTTATTCAGTAGCTCTTCTAAAGAGATGTCAGGAGCCTGTATTTGATCAAAATGTACTTTCTTGAATCACATCCAGCTATGTTTAATCAGACAGAGATGCAATAGCCTCAGCAAAACACCACTTCCTTTTACTTCATTGTGTCTGCCTGCAGCAGGGAGCCTTGGCTCCACTTGCATCAGGGCTTCTGTGGCTCTAGGCAAGATCTTCCTTCTCTGCCTTGCAGTGTAATACTGCTAAGCTACCACCCAGTAGACAAACTCTTTTTCTATTTTTCTGTTGTCACAACAGGCAAACTGTTTTCCTCTTTCAGACCAGAAGAGCCTCAAGGAAAGTTGTCCTTTAAGTACTAATGTTCTTTTGCTGCATTTATACGTTCCTAGTCAATAGCTCTTGGGTATCACTGGGCAAAGAAAGGCTTTTGCTCGATATCAAATAATTGCCTTCATTTTCTGCCTTTTGCGTTAGTCCCTGAAAAGGGGTGGAAGTGTGCCTGGAAGTTGCAGTTTTGCCATCTCACTGAAAATTAATTTGATTTTACTATACTTGTCCTTGTACGTGTGTGAAAGAATTTAGGAATTGCTTTCATGCAAACTTGTCTAACTGAAAAGAGCAGTACAGGAAATATTCACTGTTTTGGACATTTTTTGTCTGTCTCACTGAAGAACTGATTAGAAAAAAAGGAAGCTGGAAAGCTGAAAATATTGCACATGGGAATAATATTTTATTCCCCTATCTTTGGTTGCTAGCTCCCGTCTTCCTAGATGAAATACCATGAAAGAGAGAAAGTGCTGATCTGGCAGTGGTAGAAATAAAAGAGAACTGCTTCTAGTCAGAGTTTTTAGGTAGAATAGCTATGCACATGGTGGATTTCAAAGGCCTTCTGCCATTTTCCTTTGAGCCTATGGTGAAAAGCCTGATTTCAAATAGGCTTCATGTTCATGTATTCAAATATAAACAGTGTAAAATCTCACTGTTCTGATTTCAGCTGGGATAGAGTTAATTTTCTTCTCGGTAGCTAGTATGAGACTATGTTTCGGATTTGTGCTGAGAAGATCATAGATAGTGAGACTGATTTCCTGCCACTCCGCTCTATGTGAAGCCCACTACAATCCACCTGAAAGAGAGATATTAGTAGCTTACAAAGGAGTCTGAGCTGCTTTGGAAGTGACTGGTACTAGCTCCTCCTGGAACCCCGACTGCTGGTGCTGAGATGGATGTTTAAAGGGAAGGTTCCCTCTACATGTCATGCAACTGATGCTACATGAAGTAAGTGGGTTACACTGCTCACACGAGTTCAGATAGGAAGCCCCAGTCATCCAGAAATTTTGGAAGTGACCACAAACTGACTCAAAGGTAAAGGTTTCAGAATGTCAGCAGAGGAGGAGGAGACCTGTGCTGAAGAGGCCCCACCGTATAATGAACTGCCAGATAATGAGAAGCAGTATGCCCTGTTCACTGGTGGGTCCCATCTCCTTGTAGGAAAACACCAAAGGTGGAAAGCTGCTGTGTGGATTCCTACACGACAAGTCGCAGAAGCTGCTGAAGGTGAATCGAGTCATCATGCCTGAGTATAATAACCCACATATGTAACATACTTGCTTGCAGTTTGGATGTCACTGCCAGAAGAACCTTCTCTGACTGATTTGTTGTTGCAGGGCCTTTGATCCATATTGTTCTGCTGATGGCTGGGGTTTGCATTACAAAACCACCTTCCATGCTTCTGGCATGGATTTCAAGGAAAATGGGATTACCTGTTAAAGACAGTTACCAACAGCAGCAATGAACATTTACTGGATGGCTCTGTAGAGATTTAGATACTCTAAGCAGATTATGTACAATATCCATATTTCCATTGTTTCAGTAAAATGAAATACTGAGATGCACGTTGCATCATCCCACATGATTTTAATTTGTGCTTTTATTCTGATTACTCATCATTGTTTTTACTGATTTGCATCACTGGGAAATTATTTTGGAAAGAGGCTGCGCATTTGTCACACCCAGGGCTGTGATCTCATCCTTATGGGATTCTAGGCAACCAAGAGGATACATGTGTCTGTCTTTGCCTCTGCTATAACATGTGAGACCACATGTTCATACTGACTGGCATATAGAAATGCCTCCATATTCATAACAAGATGCCGGTCAGGCCAATGACATTATTGATATCAACCTGCATATTTGCAACAGAGCTGTATTGGGGAACATATCAATGCATTGAGGAGTAACTTATGGAGACATCATACGGATGACATATGAGCCTCAGACTTAATCTTTTGCTCTTATTCTTCATTTGTATGTCAGTGATGTTAAAAACAATGTCGCACTGTTGATGGCACAATATAAATATAGCTCTTAATTTACAGAAGTCTGAAAATTAATAAATCACAATTTTGTCCTGGAGTCTTTTGCTATTAATCATGATTTGTTTGGGGATATAAGCAAAACATCATTAATGATTCTAAGCAGACTGTGATTATGAAATTAAATGTAGCTTTTTTTTTCTCCTGGATCCTATTAACATAGTTTCCCATTCGGAAGCCCATAGTTTTTTCCTTCTGAAACTTTAATATTATTAGGCATAGCTGTTTGGGTTGGGTAGGAATTAACAGGTTTCTGTATCATCCCAGGAAATAGGACTGGTGAGCAAGCAGTATCATAATAGTCTCATCCTCTCGTTGCAAAGGTTTATCTTGCTTTTCTTTGGGAGAGGGATCTGTTTCCAGCCTTTGTTAAGAGTCATGACAAAAAGATATAGCCCTGCTCAGGAATACAGAGGGTAAAATACAAGACACAGGATTTAAGTCCTTGGTGCCATCACTTCCCTTTTCATGTGGTATTTATACAGAAAATAGTCTAAAATATTTTATGGCCAAACAACAACAAAACAAGAAGCTGTTCAGGCAACTCCAGATAAATTTCGAAATCTGTGTGCCTGCATTACAAAAACTGCCATGAATTATGCAGTTGAGCTTCCTGTATTTACAGAAACTGCAGGGGCAAGCACAGCCCGCTTGCAAAGAATGAACCTCATCCTGAGAATACCACCTTCCCCATCGTGTTATCTCTCCTCCTGTATCAGACAGAAAGATTAGTCCATATTCAATACCCACAGGATTTGAATTTAGAAGGCTCCCTGCTCTCATAAATTGAGATTTTAACTTGAGGTAAAAAGCTGGAACAAATTCATTGAGTTTAGTTGTTATGGAGGGCTATGACAGGAATGATGATTTCTCAAATGCTGTTGTCCTGAAGGCTTTAAATTCAATTGTTAGAACTTTGACTTAAATTTATTAGCTTATTAGGCAAACAGTGCTAGATCTGAACTGAGAGTGAACCTATCTATAAAGAGTAAATGTAGCTATACAGGAGAAAACAAAGTCTTGAGTGAGTACAGAACATGTCTTGTAAAAAAGCAACATGCATTTCTAATGTTGGAATAAAACAAATCATTAAGTAATAGCTGCTTGTAAAGCTGGACTTTTCTGGGGAAAATTATCTCTCCACATACTTTGACAATGTGTGTCCAACGGAGTGACAAATTATTAATAAAAACATGTCAACTGGATTTTTAAGGCAGTCTTAAGTAGTAAGTAACTTAAGGAAGAGATTTGAAGGAGGCTGTAAGCCAATTCATTACTTCCAGCAGCATGCTACAACTGCCAGTCACAGACTACTTGATTATAACATCTGAGCAATAATAGCAGATAGTCAGTCAAACTACTGGGAAGCATCCTATGATGAATAGATACTGTGGAGAAGAAGATTCCTTCTTTGCTGCTGATCTCTGAATTGATGTGTCCATCTCTTTGGTGGCTTCAAATGCATTTAAACTTGAAGACTTCTAGGAAGGTAAAATGTTGGTGAGGTGGGTACAGTAACTGTCTTTCGACTCCTCTCTTCCTTGAATAAACTAACACACAAACCAGCAGAAGTTTAAGAAGTGCATGTGGGTTATTTAAATTGGGAAAAATATAATACCAAGCAAAAATGAAAAAAGGAATCTTGAGTTCTTGAACAACTAAGCTATTTTTTCAATCAGCAAATGGTCTTAAAATATTTAATGAAAAAAAAGCTACATAAATTTAAAATGGATATTATTACAACAATCTAGACCTCTAAGCTAAATTTTAAGATTCGGACTTTTTTTTAATACAATTGTCCTATAATTATATTAACATATATAAGTATATGGAAAAAGCACACTAAGAAAAAAAAGAATATACTATTATTATTAACTATCTAAAGAACAAAGAAATTATACATAGGACCGTCTATCTGTACTTTAAGAGTTTACTACCTAAAAGACCACAATGCTTGGATAACTTTATATATCTATGAAAAAAATCTCTTTAACAGATACATTATTGCTATTGTAAGGTTAATAAAAGGCAAAAGCCAAGACTAAACTTTTCTATTAAAATTGTGTTGTATAACCACCCCTGGACAGTGTGTTTGCTAAAAAAAAATTAAAAAGCATAATTTATTCACATCTTTGCAAAGGGTAATGCTGGCATGGGAAAACAAATTTCTCAACAGGATGACAGTCACTGTCCAGGAGGTGACAGGGGTCTCCATCTTCTGCTGGATCAGGTGATACCCCCCAAACTGCTGTTTTACTCAATTCCTGTATCTAGTTGGGCTCTGGTTCTGTGTAAAGGGTCATCATTTGCATGATCCACTGTTATTATCTTAAGTGACATACAAAACATCTTTTAATTGTCTTAACTATGTACAAAATAATTGCCAGGACCCCAAGGCCTTAATTGCCTTGACCAGTCTTACCTGAGATCCACACCCACACCTTCTGCCCCTGGAGCCCCTAGGCACCCACTCTTTTTTCTGAAGGAAGCCATAGGTGTGTTTGTTTTCTGCCTCACCCCCAGCCCTATCTCCTGAGCAGACCTTGGACCCCTTCTNCTACACTACTCTTCTCAATCTTGTTTCCAGCCCCACATCTGGTCCCATCTCCCGCTTCTCCTGAAAGGACTCCCTGGAAGGACTCTGGACCTGATGGATAACTGCTGGTCTGGACAGTTGGCGGGTCCCGTTACCAACCCCTGTTCCTGCCAGCCCTGTTGATGCCCTGAGGGACTGCACCCTGGCCAGTAGAGGCTATGCCCCTGCCTCATTCCCCATCTTAGAACAGCCCTGGTCTTGCTAATCCCCAGCAGGAATGTCTTGCATGGCCCTTTCTGTGTCTTCAGGAATGGTTAATACTGACTCCTGTGTCCTACCTGCCCACAGTTTGGCCAGTTCTGCCATGGTAAGCATTCAGCACAACTCAAAAAATGCAAAAGGCACTGGATCCAGCAGGAACTGCCTGGGGGAATTTCTAAAACTGGCTGAAACTCCTACTTAGAGAGCTCCAGTAAGAATTAGTGCAATAATTTATTGTGGAGGCAGATGGGAGCTCAGTCAGCCACCCTGGCTAAAGTCAGCCTACTGTCACTTATCAGCCCATTGTCTCTAAGCAGAGAATAGCTGGGGAGTTCCTCTTCTACCTAGGGAATTAATGAGTTGAGCACACTGGGTGTTCATAGAGGTACAACACTGCCATGATGCCCACCTGCACCACCATTATAACTATAAAACAAACATTAATTTTATGTTTATATCTCACTAATTCAATCATTCTTGCCACATATATTGAGACTAATCTGATTCAAGTTAGGAAATGTGTAAATAGTGTGTTTTTAAGGCTCGAAACAAAATGTACCACACAGATTCACATCTATCTAGCTAATTTTAAATATCTATGTTAAGACAGTTAATTGTGCTGTGAACCTTAAGGTTCACATTCTTGAACAGCTTAATATTCATCATTCAGTATAAATGAGATTAGAAAGACTAGCTTAAGTGTATGCATATATGTCATAGACAGCTACATGTGATTGCACATCATGCCCACAGGAGAGGCGTGAAGATGAGCACTGCACACAACTTTGTACACAAAACCAAAGACATCTTGCACAGTTTTGTAGCAGAAATGTAACAGATTTTTTTTTTTAAGAGGATGATTTTGGAAGTCTGTCAGATTCTTCAGAAAAACAGCTTGGATTTTGTGAAAATGAAAGATGTGGAGTCGAATGTGTCCAAAAATAAGGCTAGAATGTTATGAAGCTGTGTCTGCAACTGTTGGTGAGATTGGGATAATTTCTAAGTGCTACCCAAATGTCTTTGGCATGATTATAAGACCCTCCTTAAACAACAGTGCAAATTTTTAGATGTGGACAAGTAAAATATAATTCAAAATCCACAAGCCTGTGGTGTTATGTCCATAACTTTAACAGATAAAAATGTGACTGTAGTGTTAGAGAAATCTTTGCTTCTCACACTTTCCCCTTATTGTTTGTGTATTTGTCAGTGTGTATATATTTGTGTGCATAGATTGAAAATTTTGGTTTTATGCAAATTGGTGGCAGCTTTCTTACTGATTTGTCATCCACTTAATGTGGCAATAATTTCATCCTTTTGCAAAAGAGCTCTGGGACAATTTTCCATCAGTTTTCCTTCTGTCCTCTTCTCCCTGCCTTCTAACCTAACCTAACCTAACCTAACTTAAACTTTCTGCTAATCATATGAATCTAGATAGCAAGTCAGAAGATGAAAGAAAGAGTCCTTCCATGGCCTTGTTTTGATCAATTTCTATATGAGCTTTTGTATAAATTTAATTTGTGTTAACAAGTTACAATGGGAACAAAATTATAGATATAAATAACTAACTTTCCAAAGTGTTTAATTGATTTTAATCAACTCAGGGTTTTTCTAAAATACTTTGCTGAAATAGGATAGGACACAAATATAAACTTTCTTAACAAGTGAGAAAATCATGTCTGTAGCAATGTCTTTAGGCAAAAGTCTAAAGATGGGTATCTAATTATGGAAAATGTTTTTAAATAAATGGAATTACATTGTCTTAAAATCACAGATAACCTTTATTTCCAAAAATCTTGTTCTTATAGTTCATCATATTACACTCACAAATAAATAAATAGCCAAGTAGACTAACAAAATAGCTACCAATTTAGACATTGTCTAAAATTGTATGTTACTTACACTTTTAAAATGGTGTTGACTGGTCTGAAACAAAGATAGTAGAGAGAGTTCACTATTGGGATCTCTCTAAGGAGATGTCAAGCGGGGAGAAGTACACTACAGCTTTGCTGGCTGTCACTTTATTTCTGCCAACAAGAAACACTTTTTAAGTAAGAAGCCAGTGGCAGATGAAAAATCCTAATGAGTGAGAAGGTGAAGGGGACACATGCATCTTTTATTGCTCTGTGTATTGAAAATACAAATTCTAAAATTACATGAAGTATTATATAGTCTCAGAATATCATACTAGCTCTGCTAAAATTAACCTTCTACAGGTTTACATTCCCAATGCTATAAAAGTCTGTATTTTCTCCTTATAGAAATGTGAGTAAATAAATAATGTCTTACATGGCAATCCAAAATGTATCTCCTTTGTTTGAATCTTTTTGGGCATCCCAAACAGAATTTAGCAGATTTCCCTTACCACCAAAATCAATAACTGTTTGAGTTAAGCTTGTATGCAATATGCGTGTAACACTCAGTCCTATTTTCAATAGAGAAAGGAACTATAGAGGACTTTATAGCTCATTTACTTTCTTTTTACTGGAAATCTGATAAGAATCTCCCCTGGAATGAAAAAAAGTTCCACAATCATTGTGTATCCTTCTCATTTTTTTTTTATTTTAAATTAAGAAATTGTGCATTTGAATTCATAGTAATAGTTTTCAAGACACAGTAATTCAATAATGTTAATTTTCTGTGAGTACCTTTAAGGAAAAAAGGAAAATCATGTTCAGGAACAGAGTTTAATGACTTAATGTCCAAAATACATGTCTGTTCAATGGACCTAATAGAATAGCCTCAAAATACACTTCAGTAGTATTAGAATAGAGTTCGTCTGTAACAGGCAATTTTTCATCAAGCCAGAAAACTTCCTCATTCAATAAAATTTCAATGCTTCATTTTGTTGCCTTTCACACTCCTCCAATCTCCTTAGCCTGCAAGGGCTATCATGTCAGACTTATGCATACAGAAGGTTACTTAGCATGACCAGGAAGATGTCCCATTTTTTTTTTTTTCAATAAAGGCAATCAATTTACCACTTATCATTTCTGAACTTTAACCATGCATCCCAAGGTCCTCATAAAATCCTGTCATTGCATGCTCTGTTAGACAGATAATGGTAGCCCAGATCCTTCCTCCTCATGACAAAAATACAAGAAGGGAATGCAGAGTGATGAAAATACATCCCTATCAGGAGGCAGGCAGTTTACCATTATTAATTCCTTTTAGCTTTATCCCAAACTATTGGCTTCCACACCTCGCAAAGATCAGCATGGTTCTAGCACTTATATAAGAAGCCCTTGCAAAGCAGAGAAAGGGAAACAAGCTTCCCTTTAGCATCTAGAGGAATATAGTCTGATGGGTAAGAAATAGTTCTCCAGGTTTTTTGTTTCTCTTCCTCTCCCCAGTTTTATGATTCCTGCACATGGATTACACAGTTTTGTCTTAGAGTATCCTCCTACTTGCCTTCCTGTTTTTGAGGTCAATGTGTCAGTGTTTATACTAGTTCTACTATGTGTTTATCTTCACTTTTGTGGAAGGAACACTCTAGATTTGGTAAAACAGCCCCTAATTTTCTAAGTTATGCATGTCCATGTAAAGTAGTGAGAAACTGAGTCCCTACCCTGAATTCATCATCAGAGTAGAGTGCTAATTATGTCGAATATAAAGGATATGAGGGAAAGCAGGAGCAAAGGCCAGAATTTTCAGTGATTTTGTGTACATCATCAATTTGCAATCCTAGTCTTAATTAGGGCAAGTGAAAGCTCAAAATAATTTTTGGCTGTTATGACCAGAGTCTTCAAATATGCAAACAGATCATATTGTTTATTTTCTTTGTCTCTATATTTCAAACATCTGGTCTTTCTGTATTTTATATTTGTATTTTATTTCTCAGTGAGATTTGCATGGAATTATTTTGTTGTGGGAGCTATAAGTTTATGTTAGAAAGATATAAAGTTATTCTGTCAAATAGAGGAGAGAACTACATGTTCTAAGCTAACAAATACAACTACTTAGGACAGAAAGGAATATAAGTGGATGGGTAGATAGATAAATATAAATGTCCCTTAGAGACCTCTATCTGTTTTTATTAGGAATGTTTTAAAGAACTGTGTATTGGGTTTACATGGCAAGGTATTGCTAACAGGAGGGCTGCATCAGCTGCCTCCTTGTTGGACAGAACCAGTTTCAGCTGGGTCCAAGATGGATCCACCACTGGCCAAAGTTGAGCCCATCAGCACTATTGACAGCACCTCTGCGACAGCATACTTAAGACGGAGTAAAAGAGCAGCAGCTGGGAGAGATGAATGATGATATGAGAGAAACAGCTCTGCTGACACCAAGGCCAGTGCAGCAGGAGAGCAGGAGATGCTCCAGGAGCTGGAGCAGAGGTTCCCCTGCAGCCCATGGTGCAGCCTATGTTGAGGCAGCTGTGCCCCTGCAGCTATGGAGGGTAATGGGGGAGCGAAGATACACCTGCAGCCCCTGGAGGACCCCACGCTGGAGCAGGTGGATGCACCCTGAAAGAAGCTGTGGCCCTGTGGAGAGCCCACACTGGAGCAGGGTTCTGGCAGGATCTGTGGCTCTGTGGAGAGAGGAGCACAGGCTGGATCAGGTTTACCGGCAGGACTTGTGACCTGTGGGGGACCCAGGCTGGAGTGGTCTATTTCCAAAGGACTGTACCCCACAAAAAAGACCCATGATGTAGCATTTCTTGAAGAACTGCATCCTGTGGGAAGGACCCACACTGAAGCAGCTCATGAAGTCTGTCCTGTGGGTGGGACGCCATGGTGGAGCAGGGGAGCAGTGTGAGGAGAAAGGAGTGGCAGAGATGAAGCATTATGAACGGACCACAACCCCCATTCTTTGTCCCCCTGCACTGCTTGGGGAGGAGGATGTAGAAGAGTCAGGAGTGAAGTTGATCCTGGGAAGAAGAGAAGCATAAGAGAAAGTTGTTCTGTAGTTTTATTTGCTGCTATCCTACTCTGTTATTAGTTATCAATAAAGTGAATTATTTTCCCCAAGTCGAGTCTGTTTTGCACATGATGGTAATTGGTACATAATCTCTCTGTTCTTGTCTTGATCCATGAGCTTTCATTATATTTTCTCCTCCTTGTTGACAGAGGGGGAATGGTGGAGTGGCTAGATGGGCATCTGGTGGCCAGGCAAGATCAACCCACCACATTCTGTTAGATATCCCAAAGAAAGGCTTTCTATAAATTGAAGAACTGGAGTCTGTCTGTATAATTATGTTCTGTTGAATTTTATTAAAATATTCAAAACTAAAGCACTATTTGTGAGGCATTATTTTCAGCAGATATGGGCGACTTCATTGCTACAGATGTTTAGTTAGCTATCAGGAAAAACATGCAACTGTATTCAGATCTTACCAGCTTCTTTATGAGTTGAATTGTCAAAATACACAAAGTAATCTGCTTATGGTTACAATGATGTCGTTACCATTTCTTGAGTACACCCCTTACAATATGTGATTACACACCCTATATTTGCTGGGATGAGCACTGACAGCTGTTGATTCCTAGCCTGAATTGAAGAGCACAGTTTACACTGCTTGTCTTGAAGTCTGATCAGGTTTAAGTTCTGCAGTTCTCTTCCGTGACTAAGGGAGTCACAGGGAGACTGTATACAGGAGTCTGTGACTAACTATATACAAAGACAAATGATCTTGATTTAAATGAAGATACATAAAGCACTAGGCAAAATGGATTCAGTGCAGCTATCTTACCCAAAGTGCTCACATGCTTACTGTTTTCTAAGAGGATTAGCTTCTTGAGAGACCATGGGTGTATTTTTGTGTTCATCAAGAACAGTTAATTTTATTAATGTTTTCAAGCTTGCTTATATTTTCTATACGTTAGTGGGTTTCAGCCCTTAAAGAATGTATCAATCCACAGTCCTTACAGCCTGTTCTTACTGATTTTTTAGTGTCACACATTGGTCCTGTTCTCCTCCATCCTGTGGGGGACCCAGGCTGACACCTAGAAAACAATTCATAAAGAAGATGACAATATGGGTGTCAACTACCACACGACAGCTCAACTTCAGTTATAAATATGTGTTTTAGCACAAATTTATGCATCTGTAAGAAGGAGAGGGTATTGATCCTGACCAGGAGACCACTGTGTGCTGAGGAGTTGTCCACATACAAGTTAACATGAGTACACCCAAGGCTGTGCTGTGCTTCCACTGTACTCTACTGTGCTTGTGCTGTACTGCACTGTGCTGCAAATACATTTCCTTGTAAAAAACATCCTATAATAGCTCAAACGACTGAAATGGGAGAATCTCTTCTGTGGACAGTATCTTCCCCGTGTGCTGCATGTAGATTGGAGGCCCATGAGATGTAACACCACTTGTTGTTCCCATCATCTAAAAGGATGTAAGGTTATGCATACTATTCTCTCCTTGTGGTGCTAGCTATAATAAATAGCATTTTAAGTGATACCTTACAGAATTTGAGTTCCTTTCTTCCTGGGATCATAATGGGCCAGCACTCCAGGTGCAAGAGAGAGAGTTAAGTTTGGAATTAATCTCTCTAGTCAGAATTCATCCTGGAATGTCCACTGGCCACTTGTTCAAAAGGTAATGTTGAACCCAGTAGACTCTCCCTGATAATTCATGGTTGCAGTGGATCAACAGCTGGTAAACACAGTTCTCAGGACACAGAAATGTTTTTTCTTGTGTGCCTATACATGTAATTTTCACTTGACATGGTTACCTGCACAGATCCTGAGTGCATTTTTCCTTTTGCACGATTTTTGTGCACCAGGAAACCATTTTGCCCTTAGAAATTACAGTAGCCAAGTTGCAGCTGCTTGAAGCATTTTCCCATTAAATATAATGGCACTGAAGTGGAAGTGCCAAGAGCTATTATGCACTGACAGTATAGTTAAGAAAAATAGCCATCTGCAGAAACCATGCAGCAAGGTGGAAACAGAGCAATGAAATAACCATGAAAGCAGTTGGAGCCTCAGGACAAGAAAAACAAGTGATCTGCTGCAGTGTTTAACAACAAAGGGAGAGATACAAGCAAAGTTATTTGGGCTTTCATGGTTACAAATGTAGTAAGGAGAGGGCAACATTGCCTTTGGCACAGATCCCTCTTACCACTGTAATGTTTACTCCCTTTCTAGAAAGCCAGGTCCTCACATGTGCAATCGTAACCTCATCATGGAAGTAGGAACTGAACCACAAATGGCTGCTTCTGTGGGAATCCTCCATGCCTCAGCTATTAGTGTAATAACAGAACACGTTAAAAGGAGTTGAGTCAGAAAAAAAAGCAATATGTGAAGACAGAATACTAGAAGCTTTATCTTTAGAGCAATGGTGAATAGAAACAGTCTTTAAAGGCAGAGACCTGATTGAATGAATGTTCTAGCTCCCTCTTTGCATAGTGTATTTGTGTCTTCCAGGACTTCAGCAGCTAAACATGAAATGTTATTGTTCACAAGCACATCAGTTAGACAGAGAAGTATACCTTGCTTTCGATTGTGCCTTTCCTAGTGTATTCAACCTTTTCCTGTCATTAGAATGTTAATTTGTGGTATGAAAGTGTCATACATGGTCAAGCACAGGACAGCAGGAGGGATAAAACAGAATAAATAGTAGTTTAGAGTACAGCTGAAGAGGACAAAAATTATTAACTTTTTAAGTCTTTTCTGAGAGTCAAAATAAAGTAATGGTGATGGAAACTGCATGAATTAATATTTAGTGAAACAGAGACTAAATTATGCTCAACCACTAACCAATTTCTTGTCTTAGCTACAGCATAGTGAATTAATAGAATTTTAGTACATCAGTCATAGTCTGCTTCCAGTTTGAATTTCCTGATAGTTTTATTATGGCCACTTGAGTCACACAGTAGCCTTCTCTAGCATCAGTGAGTGTTGTCTTTAATTGGTCCCCAAACATGTTACTATGTGCACAAATGGTGAAGTTAAGTACCACACGATAGCTCAACTAAAAAACTACACACATGCTTCTTATCTCTTTCCTCAACTTTTCTTCAATAACTTTTTAAAATGTGGACTTTGAATTCATCAAATTCTCAACAAGTTGATGAAAAAATGCTTCCAATTTTATTTACTAGCTGAAGAATTGCTTTGAACAGTGCAGTTTGCTCAATTAGAATTGCAATGGTCCATCATTAGTCCTTCTCATTGTTGTCAGACAACAATATTTTTTGCTAGCTTCTCTGCTGCCACCTTTCCCACTCAATCTAACCATTCTTACTCCTCTTAAATCCTAGTCTTTCTCTGAGGTCTGTATCCTGTTGTGCTCCCCCTTGTGATTCTTTTTCCAAGCTCCATATCATTTGTCCATACCTATGCAACAAGCCTCAATGCTCTCTGGTGTCTACTCAGATCAATATTGTTCCATTACTTTCTTATTTAATTCTCCCCTGCTCTCCATCATGATGCTTCCACTTGTTCTTTTTTTTTTTTTCAGAAAAATTAAAAAATAATAATAAAATAAGACATAGAAAAGCACCAATAAGGTACACAGTTAAATCCCAAACATTTAAAAAAAACATGCAAAGGAAAGACTACCTGTTAACTGAAACTCAGAAGTCTGCCATACAAGTGAATTGTGGGGAGAGAAAAATGAAACTTCAGCGATACATGTTTTTAGCAACACCTTACTACAACACTGATGGACCAAAAGGAATTTGGCAGTAAGTAGCAAGCTCTGGTACAAAATATTTCTGTGTTAACATTCAAGTTTACAAAATACAATAAAAAAATGGTATATGCATTAACTATGATTTTTCTGTGTTTCCTGAGTATTATTGTGTGCTTTGTTTCAATGACTAATGAGAGTAGTTAATTAGTTCAGTATAACATTAAGAAATTGAAATACAAAGTAATGTGAATAAAAAAATATTAGTTCCTATCAGGGTTCTCAGTAAAAGCATTTTAAAAAGCAGTTGAAACTGCTTTTTTTTTGGAAAAAAAAAGGATTCAAGTATCTAGTGAATTAAAGCCAGTAATATTTCTTTAAAGCCTGTTGTACTGCTCCTGTGATCTGAAGACAGTGGACACGACTCAGGAGGCCTTTCTCTTCAGCTGGTGAGGCTGCTCCTGGATTCAAGTGACTTGCAGTTAATGGGGTTCAGGCACTGATTATGATGTCTCTTTCTGATCCTTACCTTAGATGTGATCTGTTCTCGGGAACACTTCCACCAGAGGAAATCCTGTGTTGTAACTAGCTTTTTGTTCTCCCTTTTTCAGTTCATACAGAAACCTACATGAGACAAGCAGGGGCACTACTTCTGTGAACAGTAAGTAGCTCGGCAATGTTCACTTCTGTGTGATGAGAAATTATTTTACTCTCAGCTTGAGAAGCAAGACTTCTGGAAAACAGTATATATCCTGCCTGTCGATTCTTCATTTCAGTTTAATATCTTTAAACTTAAATTTCTGAAAGAAATTAATTCAGAATGATTGCGCAATTAATAATTCTACTGCCTAGCAATACAAAAAGATGAACTGCAAAGCAGGAATCTCACACACAACAATCATGGTTGATATACTTTAAGCAAGGTTAGAACCAGGCAGGACTTTTCCATTTACAGCAACTTCTAGTTGTCTGTAACTTTTTATTAATCAACACAAGGAAAATACTTGTTTTAGGTTTGCATGGCAAGGTTTTGGCAGCAGTGGGATCTTCAGGGGTGGCTTCTGTGAGAAGCTGCCAGAAGCTTCCCCCATGTCCGACAGAGCCAATGCCAGCCAGCTGCAAGACAGACCCACCGCTGACCAAGACCGAGCCCATCAGCAACAGTGGTAGTGCCTCTGTGATAACATGTTTAAGAAGGGGGAAAAAAAAACCTGCTGTGGAGGAGCAGCTGGAAGAGAGCACCTGGAAGAGAGGAGTGGGATGGGAGAGAAGCAGCTCTGCAGACACCAAGGCCAGTGCAGAAGGAGGGCAGGAGGTGCTCCAGGTGCCAGAGCAGAGGTTCCCCTGCAGCCCATGGTGCAGCCCATGGTGAGGCAGCTGTGACCCTGCAGCCATGGAAGTAACGGGGGAGCAGAGATACACCTGCAGCCCCTGGAGGACCCCACACTGGAGCAGGTGGATGCCCAAAGGATGCTGTGACCCCGTGGGAAGCCCCCACTGGAGCAGTCTGTGACTGAAGGACTTCACCTGTGGAAGGGACTCACACTGGAGTGGTTTGTGAAGAGCCACAGCCCATGGGAAAGACTCATATTGGAGAAATTCGTGAAGGACCATCTCTTGTGGGAGGGACCCCACACTGCAGCAGGGAAGAGTGTGAGGAGTTCCCCAGCCCCCATTGCCCATCCCCCTGTGCTGTTGGAGGGGAGGAGGTAGAGAAATTGGGGGTAAAGTTAAGCCTGGGAAGAAGGAAGGGGTGGGGGAAGGTGTTTTAAGATTTGTATTTTTTTCTCATTATCCTACTAAGTTGATTGGTAACAAATTACATTTATTTTTTCCCCAAGTTGAGTCTGTTTTGCCTTTGAGGGTAATCGATGAATGATCTCTCCCTGTCCTTATATTGACCCACAAGCCTTTCTTTCTATTTTCTCTCCCCAGTTCAGCTGAGGGGCTTTGGTGGACATCTGATGTCCAGCCAGGGTAGACCCACCACAATATTTGTATACACTCAAACCATAATTTGGCATTGCATTCAAACATATGATTAATTTAGAATCTCATGAAAGGATTATGTGTGTGCCTAAAGTTAAGTATCTGATTAAGTACTTTACCAGATCCAGCAAACAAAAGGAACAAACCCCAAAGCAAATATAAACAAAAAAGGCAAGTTTTTTAAGAAAAAAATATAATTAAACAGTGAAAAATTCCTCCACAAGATGTTACACTTCAGATATTTTTTATATATAACTTCAAAGAGAGACTAGACAAGCAATGTAAGAAGAATCCATGTCAGTTTTTTTAAAATGTTTTAATCCTAGGAGTTAATAATAATAAAAAAAAATCCCATTTGAACTACAATTTTTTGGAGTCAGGGTATATATGTTAAGGAAGTTTCACACCATGCTTGCTTTGTTCTTGTATTCTGCCCTGAGAATACAGCCAAAAGCTGTGGAGCTAGAAGAATCATTATATTAGTGAGCTATTTGGCCTTCAGATGGACACGTTACCCTTCTTGCGTTGTATTGGTGCTTTGATTACAGTCACCTGCACAGAGATCTGCAGAGACTAAAGACCCCAGTCATGCCCTAAAGGAGAGATTTAATTTACACTCTTCCCTTAGTCACTGCTTATTCCTGGGTTTTTAGAAAGTAACACAGAATCACAGAGTCATAGAATGGTTTGGGTTGGAAGGGACCTTAGAGATCCCATGTTACTTTAGAAATTATTTCATTTAACTGATCTGGCTACTAATTTCCTTTACTGATAAGTTTTGTCTTATATAGATTATTTGGTTATTTACTGTGTTCAGGGAACATTGTTGCATTCTTTATGGGCAGGGAAAGATATAACTTGCTTATAATCCTGTAGATTTGTTTTCCCTTACATGCATGACAGCGTAGTGCTTTGGATAATAAGGTCTTTTTAAATTTTAAAATAGCATTCTCTAAGGTTTATTCCACCTGTTATACTTTTCAGCAAGCTTCTTTTCTACCTTTCTGAACAGTGTAAACAGAATCACAGACTGGTTGAGGTTGGAAGGGACCTCTGGAGATCACCTGGTCTGATCCTCCTGCTCAAGCAGGGCTACCTAGAACCAGCTGCCCAGGACCATGTCTAGATATTTTTTAGTATTTACAAGGATCGAGATTCCACAACCTCCTTGGGTAAACTGTGCCAGGGCTTGGTCACCCTCACTGTCAAAAAGTGTTTCCTGATGTTCAAGGGACCCTCCTGTATTTCAGTTTGTGCCCATTTGCCTCTGGTCCTGCCACTAGGCAGCACTGGAAAGAGCTGACTCCATCCTTTGTGCCCTCCCTTCAGGCTTTTACACAATAAGATTGCCCCTGAGCCCTCACTTTTCCAGGTTCTGCAGTCTCAGCTCTCACAGGTTTTCCTTATAAGTGAGGTAATCCAGTCCCTTAATTGTCTCAGGGGCCCTGTGCTGGACTCTCTCCAGCAAGCAAGCATTGCCAAAGGCATTCAGAAAATCACAGGTGGAAATTAAGTCCCTAACCTTCCTAAGCTCTCTTGAAAACCCTATAGACATATTTTCAGACACCTAAATGTCTTTGAGAGTCTGACTATATTGTTCCTAATATTGGTTTAATTAAAATTATACTGAGAAGAGCTCAAAAAAAGGATTTATTCATATGCACTTTCTACACTGATAAGTAAACTTTTTTCCTTTACTGCAAAGTACGTAGTATGTAATGTGAAAGATGTATAGTATTTAAGATGCCAGTTTTCTTAACATGAGAACACAACTGAATACATTTGTATAGGGAAAGTGTCTTTTGGACTTAGACAATTCTTCTCATGTATTTTCATACTAATATTAATAGCAATAAATCAATTTGCATTCCTAATTGTGAAGGCTAGTAGGTACAATCCTTTACTGAAAAACAAAACAAAGTAAATCAAGCAATGCAATTAATGCAATTTAACAAGAGCANATGTAACCACTGTAACTTCATAATATTTTGATTAAATTATTTTTTCCTCTCTTTGTTTTCCCAAAAGTCATGGGTAATATTTTCTTTCAGATAAGATGATGACTATATCATTTATGTGTCTGTGTGGTTTTGGCGTATTGTAGTTTCTGAATGCCATTAATATTTATACAGTACATCTTCTTAGTTGGTTTTGTGATCGTACAATCAACTTAGAAAATATTTATTAGTGAAGTTAGTGAAAAGCCTCCGTACCCATTTTCAAGCAAAGGCTAAACAGCTGAAGACCAGAAAGATGTTTTGGTCTAAATTTAAAAATGATTCAATTTTAAGTCCATAAATAAAAAGAAGAAAGAAAAGAAAAAAGCAAACTTTTAATACAAAAGGTGTGTATGAGAATATTTTTTCTCAATAATTATTTTCTTGACTTAAAATATTTATGCATTTTTCTAGATACTTATAATTTGATTTGAAATATGCACTCTGCTTCAGAGTTCCTGCCTATTACTTATGTAGTTTAATATTTCTTTTTTTTTCTGATTTTTTTGACTGAATACAGTAGAGTGACTAGCTGTCACACTTTTACATGTCATCCTTTATTATTCCTTGGCATTAAGATTATTGGCAGAACCAGAGAGGGCTTAAACCACCTGTCACAGTCTGCCTAGTCAAGAATGCTTTCTGTTACACGGTTTTTCTTGAAACACCACCAGTTTTCTAGATTTCCTTTTTTATTTGTTTGTTTGCTTTTTTAATCACAACACATATACTGATCTAGTAGTATCAGAAATGCTTTTTCCAGCTGATAATGGAATGCCAGCTGAACATAGCAGCTCTGCAAACAGCTACATTTGTTAAATCCTAACATTGTATTTTTCCAGTTTCAAGTCTTTCCATGTCCACAAATCTAAATAGCTGGTTTTTTGCCTTGTTCCTCACGCTACTCTGTCCCTTAAATCCATCTACTGTCTTTAAATAATGAATAATATTTAGTTGTGAAAGAATATACAAGTGGTTTGGTTAAACAGAAACAAAAATTCACAGGTCTATCCAGCTTATAGCAAAGTAGAAAAATGTTACAGTGTGTATTTTACAGTGTCTATTGTAGATTCAATTGTACACATGGGTGGATGAGAATGGCTGAAGCAGTGTCTTCTTTTCACTTGAAGCATCTCAACTTTCTTCATCTGAAAGGTAGAATTTTTGCCTGTTAGTAGGACAATTTCTTTCACAGTTTAGCAGCTCTAAATAGAGCATTATGTATGGCATACTCTAGGTATCGTATTTTATAGAATTTAAATCAAAAGGCTAAAATAATTTTAACAATCTAAATAAACAGATGAGAATAAAAAGTATCTGGAACACAAGCACTTTTTAGTGTGTTTGTTTTGTTTTGTTTTGGTTTTTTTAGCTGAGTAGAATACCCCATTCATTTGTATGAACCCATTTATCTATATCATAGCTTTCCATTAAATTACTTTTGAAGACCTTTTAATTTTTTATTGTCATGCAGTCTGCTATGACTCTTTCACTGTACAGTAAAGAAGTTCAGCAGCAGTGAACCACTACAGGAATTTTTTAAGAGATCACTTACTGTAACTTGGTGTCTGATAGTTATTAATTTCAAGAGAGAATAGTGATTTGTTTAACTTGATTTTGAATGTTTTGGTTTCTTCTTTCTGAGCTATTCTGAGGCTTTTGAGGTAGTTGTTGTAAAGGTTGACTGTGCACTTAACCATTTGTTCTTTGACTGTACTACTTTGCCCTTTTAAAATGTTTTCCTAGTAGTACGTGTGAGGAAATGTTTGTCAAGTGATTTGGCTTTAAATGTTACAAGTAGATGAATAAGCTTGTGAAATCCATTGGAAACTATCCCCAGAGTGCATTTACTATTTGTACGTTAAATTGAAAGGTCTACTTTACCTTGAAAATCATGAGACACAAAGAAAGCATTGGTTTTCTGTTTAGTTTCATGGCTTTAGTGTGTTCCTGGGAACATTTTGCAAAGCAGTGATGATAAATTAAATAGGTATATTTGTAGTTAATTTATATTGAGGAAGCTTTACAGTTTAAGTTGATTTGTGTAGTTTGGAAATTAACATAGCTAAGCTGATCACACTGAAAGTTTTTACCTGTAATTTTCATTGAGGAGAATTTATATATGCATGTTTGATATATATGTATTTGATGCATAAACTTTCCTCCAAAATATTCCTGCAACCTCTGTCCTCCTGGTGTCCTTTTCTAATGAGGCTGATGTCTAAGTATCAAACTCCTTCAGAAGTCCTGAGAAGATGTTAAGAGTGAAAATCTGTATATTTTTTTTGTGCTGGAAAGATATTTGCTCTGAAATCATACTGCTTATCTGGACAGTGACAGTCAAAGATTGTGAAACATGAAGCAAAGTAAAGAGCTAAAAGAAACAGATTCCACTTCCAGCCTCTGTATCCTCTGCCTCTTTCCATGTGCTGGAAGGCCCATTAGGATACCTAAGAGAGAAAAAGAGTGGGGTTTCTTTTGTGTTTTGTTTTGGTTTTCATTGTTTGGGGTTTTTTCACCCCCCATTCAGATTCAGCAAAATGTTTTTTTCTGTGGATTCACAGAAAGCATTTTGGTAGGACAGTTAGCACAGGAGTTATCCACCAGTGAGGACCACATGCAGCTGGTGTAGTTTAAGCTGCATTCTCCTTTAGGTTGCGCTAATGTGAAGGAGTGCAACTGGAGCCACAGAAAATTGTCTGAACACCTTCAATGTTTTTCACTTAAAACCACAGGATGGCAGCCATGAGGAAGATATGGCAATATAACTTTACTTTTTACCCCATTGTATGATTTACTGAGGCAAGAATAGGTCTTACTCTCAGTGTTTAGCCTGGATATTTACAGATACATAGGCAGACCAGTATGATTTATTTAGTGAACATGAATGGGCTATGTACTTTTGGAAAACGTTTCCTGTGAGAGCTTCAGTAACAACTTTGGGGAGGTTCTGCAAGCCTTTCAGCCACACAAGCAAGACAATGCATAGTCAAAATGTCCCATGGGAAAGGTCATGATTCCCATGGTATTGGCCTCTTGGCTCTCAGATTTTGTCTGTTAAGAACAGAGCAGCGAGTCATAATTCATGTTAGGATTCCTGAAGTTTTGGATTTAATTCTTACTGAGTGAGGATGGCCATTCTGGCTCATCTTCCTCTGGAAGGCTCCCTGGTTGCTGAAAAGTGGAATGATGGAGTAGATAGTACTGAACAGAATGTGAATGTAGACAGCATGTATATCTTTCTTTTTTACAATTCTCTTTTACTTGCCAAAAAATCAGCAGTGTATTTATATTATCCAAAATAGTGTTTTTTCTTGGAGATCTGGCAAATTAGGGCTACAGATCACCTAGCTGCTTCAAATAAGTTTAAATTTATTATTATTTCCAAAACTTCCAGCAAGTCTAAGCACAGGCCAAGGCTATTAATGAGTTTGAATGTGTCAGGATGTGTAAAAACAGCATGCTAAAGAAAACCTCAAGACAATGACAGTTTATCTGGGTATTCTGAGTTTTGACTGCATCCCAAGTTTAAAATGTTTGCTGTTTCTATCTAAATCATTTATCTTGCAATAAGCTGGGATGTTATCTCCACAGACCTGTATTCATGATTATGGCAGCATTCTAGAAAGCTTCTGTTAGCCTTTATGGGAAAGCATAACTATTTTATTAGAGACTAAGTTGTGAAGTACCTGCCCATGCTGAGGTCTGCAAAACATCAAGCAGTTCTTACAGGAACATCTAGAGCAGTGCACGACAGTGTAGCATGTGCACAATACAGCAATTTTATTTTATTATATGGTATTTCAAGTTAGTGGTACAAGTTTCCTCTTGTATCAGACAGCAGAATAGACGGCAGTATAGGCAGAGACAAAGAAGGCATTCAGTAACTCTGCCTTCTCTGTATCTTCTGTCACCAGAGCACCCACCTCATTGATCAGTGGGCCTACATTGCCTCTGGTGTTAGCCTTATCTGCAATGTATTTGAAGAAGCCCTTTCTATTATCCTTGACCCCTCTAGCAAGGTTTAATTCTAAGGAGGCCTTAGCTTTCCTAGTTGCCTCCCTACACTCT
>VZTO01003695.1:46110-57717 GCA_013400615.1 Syrrhaptes paradoxus
TAGCCACCCATGACTACGTTCCAGTCATGTGAGTTGTCCCACCATGTCGCTGTAATTGCCACCAGGTCATAATCTCCTGACTGAACACGGATTTCTAACTCCTCCTGTTTATTCCCCATGCTGCACGCATTTGTGTACAGGCATTTCAGGGAGCGAGCTGTGCGCGCCGGTTTCATCCTAGGAGGGGGGAAGGACCCCCGGTCCTTATCAACACTACAGTGCTGCCCCACTGCTGCAAGCCCCGTTACAGCCCCATCCCCTTTTGAATCTAGTTTAAAGCTCTCTCAGTGAGCCCTGCTAGATCCTGTGCTAGGATTCGTTTCTCCCTATGAGACAGACGAGTTCCATCCCTCGACAACAGGCCAGGGGCTGAGTAAACCACCCCATGGTCAAAGAGCCCGAAGTTCCTGTCTCAACACCAGTCCCTCATATAATGCAGGCTTGCCAGAGGGCAGGAGACCTTTTTTTTTCCTCCAGTGTCATGCTAAGCATATCTATACTGTGCTTTCACCATCTTGATTCAGAATAAATTGTCAGTCCTGTTTCATCAGCAGGAACAGTACTGTAATCACAGTGGATAATAGATAAACACTTCATTTCCTGTAAAGAATGGAGTGAAAAGAAAATCAGTATTTATGGAGCTCAGTGTGGATGTTCTCTTGACTTGAGAGAAAATTCAGACCTTTTGCTCCATAGACTATGCTGTTTAGATACTTGGACTGAGCTATTCAAATGCCATCATCAGTTCAGGCTCCATGGACAGAGAAGATCTGGAAAATTAAGATGTGACAAAACTAGTTGTCTTCCTCCCAACCTTTCCTAGTTCCACCATTGCTGTAACCTCCCCAGGGCGAAACTTCCAAGAGAGCCCTGGTCAGCAAAATGCAGCCTTTGTGTCTCAGGCTGGTGTTTGCTCCTGACAGTTTGAATTGAGGCAGGAGGGCACTGCACAGAGGGGCAGAGCAGCCAGCGAGGGGACAGCAAGGTTTTAAACTGCTTCAGCTGTTTGCCTGAATGCATGAGAACCAGCACCTACATACTCCCTTTCAGAGAACGTTTGACCGTTCCTATCTAAAATAGATACAAGAAACAACCGTCATCTGAATTTTAACTTTTCATTGTGTTCTAGGGAGGGGGAAAAACCCAAGAATGCAGCATTTAAAAAGTAGTGTAGAAATTCAGAAAACAGAACAAAATAAGATGGACAGAGGATAAATGTTAACCTATCACATGCCAGCCACTCAAATATTTAGAAAAGGCCTATCTTTTTGGTTTTTTTAATGCTATTATCACATTAAGATCAAATTAAAATTTAGATGCTTGTATTAAAAACAGCATAAGAAAATACCTTCATTGAAAATGTGTTGCTTTACTATGATAAAAAATGTCAGTTGTTTTATTTAGTATGTGTATAAGGTGGAAATTTACTGGGAAAAAGGAAATAAAAACAAATAAGAAATTATGCCTACTAGGATAAAGGTAGCACAGTACAGGATTATGTGGGTACTGATCTGTCTTTTTGCAGATGCTATACAAGATGGGGGGAGAAACTTGCATCTATGAATTTAATATCTGTGAACACAAACTTTGAACAGCAATCAAAGTGTTAGTCTGGAGGAAAATATTTGCCAACCTTTTTAGGACATTTTTAATTTTAGATAGACACCTACGGAACACTGATACTAGAGCTTTATGATAAATTGCAGAAAAACTTCATCCCGTGGGTCCAGACATTTTACTTATAGTACCTGACTTTATTTATTAACTGAGGTCTCTAAAGTAGGAATCTGCTCATGCCAGAACCCCATACATTTATTCCCCATGGACAGTACATTTCAGCTGAATCAGCTGAGGCAATGCCTCTCTCTGCTGACTGCAGGGAAAAGCAAAGGTCTCCCCCAGCTGCCCCAGTGCGAAAAGTAACAATGGGTTAGGCAACTAGAGGACCTGGGACTCCACTGAAGTGTATGTGGGTGGAAAAAAAAAATCTTTCTGTGACATAGAAACTAATCAATTTGTAGGGGTTTTTTTTCCAAAGTAGCATACTAAGTAAAAAGAGGAAAATAGTTTTATATGCTAGAAGCGTGAGTGATAACTTATTTGTCATGCTTTGTTGCACTATTAAAGACTATTAATACAGAATGCATTAGAAGTTTTGAAGTAGGATGCCTCATATATATCAAATTCAGAGGAATTATTTTTTCCATCTGAAAAGGCAGTTTGTCATAGTCAAAATCCCTTCCTAATAAGTGTTAATACCAATGTAACTGGAGAAGGGTTTAAAAACCCACTTAGGTTGTTCAACACATGATACATTTTAATGTTTCCCTTATATTTTGTGTTTAAATTTGTCAAAATCTTAACATAATATATTTCCATTATATTTTTATGTCTCATGTCCAGATTGTGTGTGGTTTGGCCCCCAGCCTTGAGAGTATCCTAGCAATAACTATAAATGTTCTTTTCTTATCAGTTTTCTCCTGAGCAGGAATCCAAACCATAGCTTCTTGCTAACTATTTATGAAGAGAAGGAAGAAAGAAAAAAAAAATTAACTCTCCTCTGCTTAACCCATGACACTGATAATTTTTAGATTTTATTACTTTTTAATTCCACTTTCACAGTACATTCAAAATATTAAAATTGATGAAAGTAGAAAAATGACTAGCTCTATCACCATTTACTACAGTCTTTCAGGCAGCATCGCTTATGAGTCACAGCTAATAATGTTGAATACAGCTGCCAATTGTGTGAAATGTTCCATTTCTTCGAATAAAGACATTCCATTTATTGTCATCTACTCTGTTGGATCATAAAGTGAGGCTGTTCTCTTTTTAAAGGAACTGTATCTGTATCATAATTTATTTCACCATGAATGAGAGTACTCTAGATTTATAAATTGATTTGCACTCCTAGCATAGTTTACGCAGGAATTTTTACTTCTTTTGTAATGAGAGAGAAAATTGTCTTGTTTTATAGAACTAATTTCTATAGAACTTACATGAGTTGACTTTTTTATTTATAATACAGGATTCCGTATTTCAAGATCAACACAAGATAAATTGTTTCTTATGTAAAATCATAACTACTTATTTTTTATTGCATTAGAGGGTTCTTAAAATCTTTGGAAGATGGAAAATCAAAAAACAGTTTTGTGCGGGTTTTGATTTTGGTTTTGTTTTTTTCTTGAGATGTGAAAATAAATGAAACTGTAGAATTGTAATTGCCTGGAGGAAAATACAGTTTAACACTTACATTTTAAACAGAATACTTCAGATTGTGAAATTAAGTTTTAATTTAGTCTATTAAATATTTTCTAACTATATCTCCCTCAGACATAGGGGTGGTAGAGAAGGGAAGAGATAGAATAAGGAAGCTTAAATTTCAGACATTTCTTCTATAGAAGGTTTTTCATAGGGTAAAAGGAATTGTTTCAAATGTTTATGATTTCTGACAATTAAGATTTAATTACAAATAACAACTTGAATTAGATACACTATCAATACATCATGAATCCAAGCTGCACAGCCTGTTTTGTAAACTGACTTGGCAGACTCTGCCAAGCATGGTGTTTTCCACCATGAGTCAACGGGACTACTAATGGGAAGTTGTAAATACTTATTTGCTGGTCCTGACAATACTTGCTTATAAACCAGAGTGTTTGTAGCTGCAGCAGCCAGCTGGCTCTGGAATATATCTTCTTCCTACAGTTTGATTAAAATATGCTTAACTTAAATATGGCTGCCAGCCAGCTGGCATCTAATTCCTGGGGTCTTCTGTCAGACATACTTGAAGTAGTGGGAGTGTAGAGACTGCTTCTGATGCAAATAGTCTGCACGTTGCAGAAAAACACTGCTGTCTGAAGAAATACAATTGCTTGCTCTCGTAATATGCAAAGAGGAATTGGCTGGGGATAAGTTAGTTCAGAGTGGCTGACTGCCACAAAATCTGGTACTGATCAAGTATTACTAATAATCTGCATACAATTAACATGTCTATGATTTTATGTTAAGTGTGTTTTTAATGTACTGATTAATACAGACAGTGAAGTTCAGCATTTCTCAATGAAGAATACCAAGTATTTCACTTAGAAGAAAGCTTAACAACAATTGCAAGGGAGAACTCCCACTATAACAAAGTAACACCTAACGAAGTGAAACCCTCTCCTTCCCCTAAGGAGAGAATATGATTGTTCAGGAGTGAAAGTAGTCGGGCAGGACCCCCGGCAGATGCTGAAGGGAAGAATGACGGTAAGAGAAAATAGATTTCTCAGAGGAGGAAGAGGAGTGTGTGAATCCTCAGTCTTAGGCTACCATGTTCTCAGGAAGGGAACTAGTAAGAGAGGTGGAAGAAGCCTTTCTGGTGTAACTTCAGTTTACATTCTCCAGAATTATCTAAGTATATTTTTTCCACCTGTGAGTTTTATAAACACTTGCAGCTGGATTGTCTGTTCTGGATATTCTAAATAAAGGCTTGCATTTTATCCTCACCTATGTTAAGCAAAAAATTGGCTAACAGGAATCTGGTAAAAGCATGAGCTAGAGATTCATAACCACTTAACAAGTATTCAGCTCACCTAAAAAAAATTCTATTGCATTCTAAATGATAGCAGAGTGAGTGCCTACCTGGTCTATCTGAGACAGGGGTGAAGAATTGTCTTGCACTGGCTGGTGACACTGAAGGTTTCTGGTGTGCAGTAAAATATATTTCTGAACCCTCACTATCACACAAAAAAAAAAAAAAGTGGGGAAACCCAGTAAATTCTTTGTGCTTGTTGCAGGAATATCAATCACTACGACAACAAGAATGCTTAAATAATTATTTTTATTTATACTGCTAGTGTTAGTGTGGTGCTGGCAGATTAATTCTCTGTTATATAGATACTATGCAAGCTGATATAGTCATCATTTTGTCAGAGCAAGTCTAAGATAAACTGTTTTTATAAGGCAAGGACTCAACTGTGTTATGAAGTTAGAAATGTGCCAGGGGTATGCTAGGAGACCAAATCAGTGAATTGCATAGCACCTTATCTGGGCTCAACTGTGTCTTATAAGAAAAAGTAGGTTTTAAAAATCTGAATGGCTTTTATTACTAGAAAACAGGGGAGAAACTAGAATGCAAAGCTGGGACTTTTACTATTTAAAACAGATTTTAAATTCCTCTGAGTGGTTGTCTTATTGAGAAGCCTCCCTTTACTTGATGCTAAAATAGCCCATTAGGACTTTCCCATCTTGCATTATGAATTCATTTCATCTGTTTACAGGCACAGTCAGTGAGACAAAGAAAAAGGTGTTGCCTGAGAATCCTCCTCCCCTCTGCAGAAAGCAGAATATAATTGAATTTTTAAAAATCTTTCTGAGGAGCACCTTATCCTTTAACTAGGAGAAGGGAAAACTTCAAATAAGAGACTTCCAGAAATCCAAATATACTTAAAGTGTTTATCTTGGAAAGGAGGTAAAGAAATTACTCTTATGACATTAAAGTCAATATTTTTATTATTAGGTGAATAAGAGTATACTTTTCCCTGTTATGAGTATTCAGAATGAACACCATTAATGAGTTATATATCTGAATGCATTAATACGAGTGGATTACAGTGTTAACTCCCTGCCTTTGATTTCTTAGGATAGCAAGAGCACAAGGCATATTGTCAGACAGAAAACAGAATATTAAAAATAGTATTTCCCCTGTGCCTTAAACATTGTAATGATAAAAAAAAAAGCAAAAAGAAAAAGCTAACTCCACTATTGCTATACACTATTTGTGGGGCAGTAACCATGGCAACTTGGTTAGCTTTTATTTTATAAAGAAAATATAAGCATTTGTAGAAATATTCATAAAATGTGCTCATACAATGTTGATAACATTCATGGTTTTAAAAATAAACCTTTGTCAGTGTCCCATATTTCCTCATATTTTATGCTTTCACATTCTTCACAATTGTCAGGACTTTTAAAGTTTTATTGTTGTCATTTTGATATTTTGCCAGAATTAAGTTGAGTTGTTTTGATTTTCTTTCAGTATTTTTATTACATTGCTTTATTTGTCTAATTATTTTCTACTACATTTTTTTAATTCCTCATGTCCTTATGTTTTTCTGAAATGTTAATAGTTTTAATCTAAAAGCAGCTCTAAGAGTTTATTGATTTATTGTATTTGGTTGTGCAAGCTGTCCTGCCAGCTCCGTGGAGCATTTCAGAACAGAAGCTTCCTGACAAGTTAGGACCCAAAATAATTTAGCCTGAAGCTCTTGGCAGTGTCTCTGTTTCTTCACAGCAGTTCTGTGCAATATAGGGTTAGAAAGTTAATATTTCTAATAGGTAGAACTTTTAATGTCTGCCCAGTCTGAAGAAAATTAAATAGAAAAATGTGTACCTTAATATTATACAAATTCTTCGTTGTCTGAGATTTTTTATCACAGTGCCATGTTAAAGGCCAGATTCTGTTCAGTTTATAAATATAATCACTCCCAGCATGCATCCACTTGCAGGAGTGAAAAAACAATGCTTTAAATGTAGAGCCTAAATTTTCTGAAAGTGATGCTGAATTGTCTGGCCACCAACCTTTTACATTAATACAGTCATTCAAGAGAAACTGACTTACTGTGTTTCCAATGAGCAAAACTGCCTGAAACCCTGCCTCTGTGCTCAGTTACTCTCAGATAACTGAGTGAGCCAGGCTTCAACAGAATGACTGACATCCCTTAGTTCCAAACAAAATCTTGGTGATACTGCTCTAGTGTTGCTCTTGTTCACTGTTTTTATTTTTCCTTTTCCTTTGTAAACCCTCCCAAATCTTCAGCTGTTTCTTTTTTTTAATTCCCTTTTGTCTTTGTTTCTCCCTCAAGTGGTCTGGTCTCGTCATTTTCTCTACAGCTCAGATTAATAATTATGCATTTCCAAAAGGATACAAACTAGAAAAGAATCAACTCCTTTAACTGGTGTGAAATATATCTGAAAGATATTCTGCCATAATGTGTATAAAATTTGATAACTCAGTTTTCCAGTGGATCTAGATGTTTTTTCTGTGTCTGCTTATTTGAAAATCATCAGAAAGATAAGAGCCATCCTCTGTTTAGTGATTCCAGCAGAATGAAGCATAAAGCTCAGAAGAAAGTAGGTTATAAAAGGAAGTTATTTCTCTCTATAGATGATCAGGGGAACAAAAGTTAAAAAGTGTCATTCCACTATACATTCTGCTTACAAAACTATGCAGAGGTCAGTTGACATTACCACCTAACTCAATTTTCTGTTGTTCCAACAAGCCATGGTAGTTGCTTAGGTTAAAGAAAAAAAAGTCATAAGTTATCTCCTAAAGACAGTAAAACCATAGCTGTAATAAATGTCTTGATTAAATACTCACATGATTTCTCTGATGTTAAGGTTGAGATTAATATCCCTCTTTAGGTTCACCCTTGAAAATGGAGAAAGAGCTTCACTGCAGCCCATCGTAANCAGGAAAGAAGTGGCAAAGAAGTCCAGCATGGAAGACAACCACCTTCAGAAATCCTAGTTTGAGGATGATGGAAGTGTGTACTGTGAGTACTCATGTAACAAGATCAGGTTAGAAGTCACTATCAGTCCTTCCTTGAGGAGACATCCAAGCTATTGTTAGCCTAACACCTAACTCAATTTTCTGTTGTTCAAACAAGCCATGGTAGTTGCTTAGGTTAAAGAAAAAAAAGTCACAAGTTATCTCCTAAAGACAGTAAAACCATAGCAGTAATAAATGTCTTGATTAAATACTCACATGATTTCTCTGATGTTAAGGTTGAGATTAATATCCCTCTCTAGGTTCGCCCTTGAAAATGGAAAAAGAGCTTCACTGCAGCCCATCGTAAGAGGTTTTAACAGAAGCAGCAAAAATAGAAATATAGGGGTATCTGTCTTTCTCCACTGATCATTTTAGGTGAGGTGCACGAATAAACAAATAACTGAGACAAGACATGTAGTTTTAAGAGAGCTAAAGGAGAGATAAATCCTAAGTATCTTGGTCTCACCTTCCTTTCTGTCTCATATCCTACCTCCTGTAAATCTAAAGTAACAGTCCACTTGCAATGCTGTGATATGAGTCAGCAGAACAACATATTTTAACATTTCCTACCAGTATCATCACTGGATAAGAGAGGGGTTTTTCTGAGCAAACTTTGTAAGCCTGTTTTCATTTTTATGGAAATTGTCATTGTGGTAGGATGGTACAAAAACCATTTGAAGGAGCTGTACTGAAAGGTGTTATTTAATGTAGGCAGTGGGAAATTATTTTGACTACAGGAAAGTAAATTCAGCTATTCATGTTTTACATATTGTTCCTATAACCTCTCTGTGGTATGAAGCAGTTAGAAGCAGTTAATCATTAAGATTTCTCAGAGGCTCTTAGACATAAGCCTGAAGAGAGTGAAAGCTATCATTTTTATTTGATTTACACAGCACAAAAGAAAAAAAGAAAAAAGCCAAACCCTAATGCTGTTCAGTCAGCTACTTGCATGCAGGTGAGGATATATGACAAATATTATTATTTTTTGCATTGTAATGTTGCCATGCTTCCTATCACCAGTGTGTATTACTCCTTTCAGTCTTGTAAGTATGTGCCATCGAAATCTGTTTACTCGAGTGAACTTTGCTTTGGGCTTCGGTCGTCTATTCAGGACTATTATCTTGTTATTCAAAAGTTATTTAAAAAATAAAAATGACAAATATTTCAACCAATAAAAAGGATTTTGGTTTGGATATTCAACCTGTAGCAGGTAAGTTTTTCCTCCTGTGCAGTTTCTCACAGCACAAGCATAGAAAGGAATAAAGCCACCCATTGTTAAAATGTTTCAAAAGAGAACACATACTTTGCAATACTTACCTTTCAACTTCTGAGTCCACTCTATCAGGAAAAGCAGTGAAAAACTAAGAGGAAAAAGAAGAATATTCTTTTTTTTTAGAAGAGATTTAAAATTAATTAGGAGGCCCCTCAGGATGGAGTTTCAGTTGCTGTAGGTAGAAGAGATGGAGGAAGAAAATCTTTGTTACCAGAAGGTAACAGAGGATAGAAAATAGTTTCTGCAACAGTGCAGAGAATGGAAAAAAAAATAATAAAGTGCACGTAGGGGTGGTATAAATTTAAATCTGAAATTCATCACCTAAAAGTAGTCTAAGCTGATTTGTCTATATTCCTTCTACAGCCAATAGGTAGAAAGAAGTGCACCAGAGGATAATTTGTCCAGTTTGTCTTTGACACCTCAATATTCAGGATAAATAGAAAGGGATAAATTCCTTTTGAAGGTGCCTGCTTTTCTCTGTTGCTGACAGAGAGAGCCTAGAGGACAATGGTAAGGTAAAATAGATCTTACTAGAATTTAAGAAATATTCAGGAGGTTTTAATATTTTTTTTAAACCGAACGTTAAGACACATGAGAACTCTTTTTTTATAGTATTTTTTGAAGGTGTGAGAATGCTAACATTTTATATTCAATAAATATGTTCCTATTCATGCCAATATAAAGTTGAGAACAGCAAAAGTAAGCCAAATGACTGAGATAGAAAGGAGGCAGGACTCTATTTGGAAGTTGCTGCTGTTATTATTGCTTGCAAGATTTAAAGCTGTTCTTGATCTATGTTATCTAACAGAATGAACATGAACCATTGTTCTTTTCTGGTTTATGAGTTTGAATTCTGGAATCTGATTCTATGTCTACTGAAGCCACTGGAAAGAAACACCTTTCTTCAAAGAATGAGCCTTATGCATGACTGCATGTTCTGCAGTGATAAAAACCACTTTACATCACATTCTGTCACAGAAAGTTCTTTGTTAAAATTTAGATATGACAAAATTTTGTCAGCATACACAGTCATGACATCAAACAATTTGAGCAGTTCTTCCTAGAAATAATTTTAATGCATATGTTCATTTTCATATGGAGTTACAGGTCCACTGTAATTGAAGGAGATCATGGAGTGGAGTTCATGATAGTAAGTAACAGTTACTTTATCTGTCTGGAACTTGAGAGTAATCTGAAAAAGCAGAAAATAGTTACTGTATATTTTTGTCTCTTCGCTTTTCTTAATATTACCACACTCCGAAGTAAATCTTCTCCTCATCCAGAAGCAGAGGAGTAATCAGGAAGAGGAGTGTTATTGGAAAAGAGAAAATAAAGTAATGGGTGTCAGGAGTTGGGAAAATCTAAAATCGGCTTCCACTTACTTTATGCAAATAACATGTTACCCTCAGTTGGGTCAAATCATATGTGTTTTGCAGAAACCCACTTTTTAGATGTGAAAATGCAGTACAAAAATGGATAAGAATTCAGCTCTGCATGGCCTGTCATAAGACCTTGTACCAATCACAAGTTTTCAAGCATTACTATTTATGATACTGTCAGCAAAATCTGCTAGGAGCGTTAAGAGCCTGAGCAAGACCACTGATTCGTGTTAGAGAACACTGCCTACAGTAGTATGAAGAGTTTCAGTGTTTTCTTTCACGGCTTTCTTTTTTTTTTTTTTTTTTGTTTAGAATTGTATGTAAGCCATTCCAGTGCATTACATATTTTTACNTTGTTGTTTACAATTGTATTTAAGTTAAAGCCGTTCCAGTGCATTACATATTTTTACTTTGGCATGAAGCACATGCTGGCACATAAGCATGCATAGAAATATGAGCTGATATTTATGTGCTTGCTTTAAATAATAGTTAAAGACAGTGACGGGTTGCATTCACATTTTGCACAGGAATACTTATCCAATATCTATGCATAGATACAGAAAATATCCATATATCAACAGATGGGACCAAAGAATGCTAACATTTTGAAACACTTAATCACAGGTGTGTATTTTAGTGGACACACTTGACCAAAGCACAGATTTGTTTTTTAGATCCATTTTATATACGGAGTTGATTCTGAAGTCAGTGAGATCTGCAAGAACGTAAAATGACTAAAAAATAAAGTCAAATATTTGAAAAACAAATTACTTCAAATTATTAAAAAAGTTACATATATATGCACGATGTGTGTATTTGGATGGAAAGTGAACGTCTGTGCCGGTTTACAGCATATCCAGAGGAATCTAAAGTGTTCAAGAGGAAATGGTAAAACGATGAAATGCAACACTGTGTTACTCAGCAAAATGAATAATTAATAAAGAGAAAGATCAATATGCAAAATGTTAAATTTTGCTTGAATTTCCATGAGATGGTGGAAAAAGAACCAAATTTATGCACATCATGGAGAAATGATCTGGTCACTGCACTTCTCTGTATGAAGTTTGTGCAATAAATTCTTTTGCTTGAGAAGAAAATCTATTCAGGTCTTGCACATCCAGCGCTTTGTTTGTTAAGTGAGTCGAAATAATTTTAGACATCCAGAAACATTGGCTTTTTGATTGTTTGGCTGTGGTTTTTTTCCCCCACTGACTTGTGGGGTTTTTTGTTTATTCTGAGCTTTTCTTCACTTCTCCACTCTTCAAAGTTTCTCCGTCATGAAACATGGATTTTCATGTTTCTTTTATATCTGTTTTCAGGATGACTTCTTTGTTTGAAAAGTATTGTTGTAATTCTGCAGCTGTTTAAACAGGTTGATGCTCGTCTTCCTCTTAAACATGATCATAGAATTATAGAACCATAGA